>VXBO01007020.1:54234-89534 GCA_013400135.1 Rhinoptilus africanus
AATTTAAAAAAAAAAAAAAAAAAAGCCCTACATAAAAGCGATTGGTCAATTTGAAGACCAGCCGAAAAGATTTGGGAAGAGAGCCAAGGTCCTGATTCAGCAGGGCTTGCCACTTTAAATATCTGGGTTGTTCCTTTGAAGAAAATCATTGAAGTCAATGGACTTACTTAAGTGTTTGAAATTAGACCGGTGATTAAGGCCCTTGCTGAACGGAGGCCTCAAAAGTTAAATTACCTTATAACCATGGCAGTAAAAGAGTCTCCGAGACAGGCAGAGTTTTTCCCTTCCTCGCTGCAGAGAGCATCGCTCTCTAGTCTGGGGGCTGTGCTGCCCAGCCAGGCTGTACCCTCCCTCGCTTTTCGCCTCTTTTGCCATTTTGCTCCCTAATTGACCGTCTTTAGAACCAATTTTACTATCAGCTTCCTTAAGGCCCGCATTATCTTCATTGGGAGCAATTTCAAGACGAATTATCTTACCTAGAAGCGCAGCCACTCCTGTTCGGCAGCGGCGGACATCTGTATAACAGCTGCCAGAGCCATGTCAGGGGGAAATTGGAGAGATGCATTGCAACGATTGTTTACTGAGTGGTTTAATAAAATCAGCTTAATGCGTAAGTAGGAGAGTAGGAGCAGAAGTATGTTCCTGCGAGCTCCGTTATTCGAACCTGGAAACATCTATCAGAGTCTCAAACAAAAGGAGACAAAGAATATATTGCGTTCGGTATTTCTTCCCCGGATTGATTTATCATTGTCATGTCTGTTCCTCCTTTCCCTCTGCATTCCTGTCTCTTGGTGATACCGTAATATCTTTTATTCTAGTACATTATATAATGCAGTCTATTGCTGTGAATATTGTTATTCCAAGACTAGACTTCTTTATTCGAGACCCAATTCTGGCAACACTCTTTTTTTTTGCAGACAAGGAAGTCTCCTGCTTGAGTTAGCTTTGAGTCAGAACTCTGCGGAGACACCTGCCTTTTGTCCACCACGGTGATTTTAAGGAAAACTAAAAACCCCACACCTTGTTGTTTATAAAGGTCCTAATCTGGGGATTAAGACCCAGCTGAGAGGCCACGTGTGCTCTGCAGGTAACTTCAAAAAACATCAGGAAATTTCTACTGAAAAAGGATTTTCAGCATCCCTGGATCCCCAAGGATGCTGCGCTCCCATGGGAGCCGACTGCGGCATTGCCGGCTGCACAAACCTGCCCCATCCTCCCCAGGCTCTGCTTCGGGGTATATTTAGCACAAAATTAGACACTCCAGCCTTTCAATTTACTGAGTAAAAATAGACTGGCCAACATTTCCTTGAAGTACTCCTACAGTGAGTGATGTGTCTGTCTGCAGCCAGGCCGGGAGAGCGAGGAACGCTTTCTGTGCCACGTTCAAATAAAAACACTGACATCCATTTAACGCTGTGATTAAGAGCCGAAGCCCTGAGAATTCAGGAAGCGAATCCGTTTGGATTCTCAGCCGATGTCTCACGCTGACATCGGGGAGTCACGCCGCACAGCCTGGAGGTCTCACGGCCTGTCGCTGTACCGACGAGGGCACAACTGTTAAAAACCACCCTCCCAAGGAGGAAAACAAGCAAAAAAGGCACAACCGATAAACAGGAGAAGGGCTCCTTTGTCTAATTCCTTCTGTTTGGGTCTTTAAAATCACAGTCTGATCAGCAGGCTCCCAAGCTTGCGTTGCAGGTTTTGAACATCTATTGTTTTGAAATAGCTACTTTTACTTCTTTTCACTTGAAAAGCCCGAGTTGATATTTGTGAGTACATCGTGGGACAACTTCCCGGGAAAGCGATGCTTCCCTTGTGTACCAGGACAATAACAGCAGAAGAATTACCGATTGTTTCTATGCTGGAGTCTGCATACAGAAACCTCCTTCTCTGCCGCTTTGTTCCCAAATATTGTCTGTAGCTTCCCCAGTGCCACAGCTGCTAAATACAGCGACAATAGCTGGTGACTGGAGCGGTGGACGCACAAGGAGAAGAGTTTTGGGACTCTATTTAGAGTCTGCACACCCGTCTCAAGTCATCATGGATGGTAAATGGCCAGAAAGCCTGATGATGAGAAAGGACTGGCCAGTCACATAGTACTTCATTGCCACAAAGCAGTGTAGTAGCCAAAGGTATTAAAAGGTTTCCAGAAGGGATTAGATGCCTTCTTTGAAGGCAGGTCCAACAGGGATTATTAAGCAACTCCAGAAGTATAAACCATGGCCTGGCAGAACAGGGGAGGATACACAAGGGATAAAATCACTCTGTATATGACTTATTTCTTGTGCTTTTCCTTGAGAAACCACATCTGGCCCTGGCTGGCAACACCATGCTGCTCTAGATGCACTTTGGTTGGGCCCCGTATTTTTGTCTAACAGCCTTAATATCAACACAGGGCCTTTCGCAGGGGGGAGAAGGGAGTGGGCGAGCACCGTGCAAGCCGGGCAGTGATTTGGAGGAGGTCCATCTTTGCGGAGAGGACGGAATGCTGGAGGCGGGAGAGGGTGGCTGAGATGTGTGCCCGTCTGGGGACACAGCAGTCACAGGTCTCCCCGCTCGCTCTGCCCAGACTCAAAAGGCAGCGCGGCCATATCTGCCAGTGGCTCCTGGATGCCCACTGTCCAGGTCTCATCAGCTTTCCCGCTTGGACACTTGGAGAGCTCTGGTGTGCTGCTGTGAAACCGGTGTGTGTGTGTGTGTTAATGTTTTATAGCAACATCAAGGAAGGGGGAATAGAGGAAAAAGGTTCTTGAATGTCAACAAAAAAAATATCTTGTGCAAATAAACAGAATAGATGGATTATCCCCATGTTGTTTGCGCAGGGAATTGCTGGAATGCCTGCCCGCTGCCGGTGCTCCCCGAAGCTGCTGGGGGCCTGGGCTTGTTTTCCACGGGGGGCTGGCTCCAGCACCCCCCCAGTGTTTGCCTTGGGCTCGTGGAGCGCTCTGCCTCCGGATCATTTCCTGAGGCTGTGGTGTGTTTGAATGCATGGTGGCTACCTGCTCAAGCAGTTGGGGATGTTTCAGTCCTTCACGTCACCCACGTACCCACAAACACCTTCTCCTACCTGCTCTGTGGGTGATCAGCACGACACGGACCTCCGGGCTCCCCGATTCCCAGCCTCCTGTCGTTGGTCTTCACTTAATCCCTTCGCTATGAATAGAGGCTTAGATCACGGCAAGATCTGATCGGGATGAACAAAGACATGCAAAAGATAAAGAGCTAAATACAAATGTAATCCATACATTCTTCCACCAGAGGATCTCCAAGCACTTTTCAGACAGTCATTTATCGCTGAAGCCATCAAGCAAGGTTTGGTGGTGACACCCATGGCTTTGCCAGAGACCCCCAGGCTCCCGGATCCCCCAGAACACCAGACTCCCAGAACTCAGGGAGGTCCAGCCTTTGCATTGGAGGAGTGTTTTGGGATGGTGGGGTGCCCGGGGCTGTGTGGGAAAGCTGGAACTCTGCATGTCACGCCAGGGAGATCCCACACCGCAACTCCACCGCCTGCTCTCAGACATCCCTTTCCTGGCTGGAGCTTCCACCTCTCCTCTTTGCAGAAAGCATTTCACACCATATAGCCAACTCCCCAGCAATGAAAGCTTGCCTCTGTGCACATCGTCCTTCCACCCTTTCGTGGCAGGATGGAAAATCTGTCCTTGGGCTTAAGGCTGGTTTTTAGCCTGGGTTGGAGCCTGCAGTCAGACCTGAGCTTTTGCTGGTGGTGGAGGAGGAACACGGACGGTCAGGTTCATCTCTGGCTGCAGCTGATGAGTGTTTTATGGGGAGGAGAAAACACAGCCGGTCCCTGTTTCTGATGTAGGCCACCCAAAACCAGCCACGTTCACATACCCAGGGACACCTGTGCACGCACACAAGCTAACAATTACCCAGCACACGTGTGCTGTCGAGGAGTCTGCACACAGGAGGGAAGAGCAGATCTCCCGGGGCCCTCCGCTTTAATATCCTCTGGATTTAATATCTAGAAACTACACATTTATGGGAACCCTGCACACACACGCCTGCACACGTGGCAAATGAAGGGCAAGCAAATGCAGGTCCGTGCTCCATTGGCATGGCCAACGAAGCACAGAGCAGAGCTGTGGCACCATCCAACTGGAGAGGACTGGGAAAGCAGCCCCGGTTCATTTGTTTTTGGTGACATCATGGCCTCCTCTGGCTTTTTTCACAGTTTCCCTCTGTTGTATTTAATAGACTTAATGGATCACACAGTACTGTAACAACAACAGACCTTCAATGTTTTTATTAAAGCCATCTACAAAAATCCCTCTGTGCTGTAGCTTTCCTGCAGGGTGACTTCTGCTGAGATGCTGTTTCCATTAAGGACAATTGCAGAGAATAAAGCAGGAATGAACAAACAAATGGGAAAAAGAAAAAGCAGGGGAGGGGAGCGGTGGAGCGGAGTGTTTGAGCTGCTGGTGGAAAGGGGGTGAAGTGGGGCTGGCCCACACCTTCAGCCGTGTCCCACTGCCCATGGGTGACGGGGACTCCTGTTACACAGCCCAGCACATGGGGCAGTGCCAGGTCCTCCCCGCAAAACAAAATTGATTTCATTAGCTGTGATGTCAGAACCGCCGGCTCTGGCCTCCCAGTGAGATCACAGAGGGGAAATGCCATTTTTATACTTGTCGGGTGTGACTTATTTGCTATATCCATTAAAGCTGTAAGTGATGCAGAGGGAAGAAGCTTTTCCCTGCTCAGGAACAGTCTGGCGTATGCCTCGCGGTTTGATGTATGTCACCACCCAGCCAGTGTTGTGTTATTGGTTATTAAACATTTATATCTGCAGTGCTGCGAAGCAGGTTGGGGAGCCGTTGTGCTGGGTACCATGCAGAAATAGCGGGAGGAACAGTCCTTGTTTCGCAGGTAGCTGTTACCTCCCTTCGTTCACGTGCTGGGGTGGAGTGCGAGTGCCAGGAAAAGCTTGCTCCAGCCCCCAGTGATGCAGCATCAGCGTGGGACCCGCTACTACATCAGTGTGTGACGAGGGACGGCAGCAGGGGAATGTCACAGCCGCCGAGATGCCATCGAAGACTTCTTTTCACCGTGACATGGAGAATCACCGGGAAGATCTACCAGGCCAGGAAAAGAGGAGCCACATCTGGCATTACATCCAGATTCCCTGATGTGCAGCTGGGCTCTGGGGCAGCTGGAAGAGGCTTTGAGCTCACGCGGGCTTGGTGCTTTCATACCAGCTTCCTTGTCACCCAGGTACGAAAGAGCCGGGGTTTGCCCAGAGCGCCACAGCCCAGATCCCCAGCCGACACCCCTGAGCTGGTCCTTCTGCCGGGCTCGGAGGATGCTCGGAGGCTGAGCCCTGCAGGAGCTGCCGTCCACAGCGAGAGGTGTTTGAGGCAGCTTTCCCTGCTTATGCTTCCCCTTTGAAGCATCCTTTCTCCATTTGCTGAAAGACTCTCAGCTTTCCTTCTGCTTCTTTGATCCTTTTATTTCTCCAAACTGTTACCTGGGCATTTCAATTTGTGGATGCTCAGGGTTTAAAAAGGTCTGGAAAGGCGCTTCTGTTTCTATAGGACCCTGGGGCTTCTCGTCTGTCTGCAGCTGTCATCACACTCCTGCCCACTGTCCCGGCATTGACAAAACCCTCTCCTACAGGCTTGGGGTGGAGAAAGTAAGGGACAGATAGGAATTTCTTTGAAGGGGAGATTTCAGTTTTTAACTGCAGCTTTGAACCTTCCTCCCAAATCCCAGGGAACCTGACCCAACCGATCCCATCAGTCAGCACCCACGATTCCAGCTCTGAAGTTTACTCTTCCGTCCGTACCACCATCCCAAGTAGCATGATGATGGATTAAGTCTTTCAATCTTGCAGGTATTTTGGTTTTGAGAGCAGCCTGGTCAACCAGGGTCCGCCAGGGGACATCAAGTGTCATGGCCTCTGTTGTGGCAGGAGGGGAACTACACAAACACTGGGTAAATTGCTGTCTAACAAGCTGGTCTTTCATTTACTCTGGAGCTATCGGAGACACCTACTACACTTGCATGTGAGATCATGAAGGATGTAACAGTGCTGAGCAGGAGCAGCTCATCTTTGTGCCATCCCAGGTGGCCGAGGGACATTTTTCAGAGCCCAGGTTTGAAGCACATGTTGCAGGTTGGTGTCCGGGTTTGTATTTTCCCAAGGACTCTCTTTCCGTCTCCTTACCTTGTGTCTGTACTCCTCTTTGTGTGCGAGCTCTCAGATACCAAGGAGTTCTTCTCAAAGGCTTGACAGACTTGGGTAAAACTCTCTGATTTATGCCACTCTGACATTTGCTTGGCTAAAATACCTAGAGAAGACCGTCCTACCTGCCCTGCCAGAGCTGTTCACTAAACCCTAAATCAAAAGAGACTGCTCCTTGCCTCCCCTTTTCCTATAACAAATCACAAACCATTTCCATTTGTCCATAGCCAGCACGCTGTTCCCCTTAATGCGCTAAGCTTCCCAACATGATGTTTAGCACATGTTCTTTCGCACTGCCCCCCTCTGCTCAAAGGCAGCCTTATAGTTTGCAAATGGGATGAAACCACTGTGCAGCCCCGCGCCTTGGCTCCGCTCCCGCCGTACCCTGCGGATGCCAGAACCTTTGCTGCACCTTCCAAGTCATTATGTATGTTCAAAAGCCTGCCAGAAGGGCTAGGAGGATAAAATCAAGCAAGGAAAAAAAAAAAAAAAAGCAAAAAACCCCCAACCCAACCCAAAAAACCCCTAATGCATGTGAAGGAGAAGCAGAGTAACTGAGGCATGTCTTCCATGGAGCACTGCCCGCAGGGCTCTCGCCTGCGGCTCGCCGTTGAACAGCCTGCACGAGGTGGGTCTCCTCCTACATTTGCCTTCTGGGGAACAAAAGGCGTGCTGGCCCAGGGAGGAGAGATCCATCCTCCCGTGGGTTTGTCTGGGATGGGTGCCACCATCAACATACCCAAATCACTGGTGAGATGCTCAGGGGGATCTGTTGGGGCAGGATCGGAAACGTGGAGATGTGGGCTCGGCCCCTGCTCAGACATGGGTAACTTTATCTTGGTGATCACAAAATGCTTTAGAAGAGTTAATGAGGGCAGATACAAAGAGCTGTGGTTGTCTGTCTAAACAGGGAACCGCAGACACAAGAAAGGATCAAAGACGGGATATTCACCCAAAGCCACAGACCTTTACCACTTGGGCTGAAGAAAAACTCTTGTGCTTCACGAGGCTGCTAGTGAGTGCCCAGGACAGCCCCCGGAGGGGCAGAAGACATGGACGTGTCCCATCACCTTCCTATCTCGTGTTCCATCACCCTTCCATCTCCTCTCCATGGTTATTGAGGTGGCAGCAGCCTGCCGCTGCCTTCGGGCACCGGAGCGGAGCTGCTTGGGTGGCAGAGCCCAGCACAAGGCAGAGGAGTCGGTGTGTGTCTGCAGCGTGGATCAGCCTCTGGGGGTAGGAATGGGGGAGAGGAGGGGGCAGTGAAGGAGAAGGAAGGTGAGACAGGTTGCATGGAAGAGGACAAGTGGAGAAAGGAGATAATCAACAAGCAAAGAGTGTCCATGTTTCTGCTGATATAACCAGCCCTCTGAAAATAACCGCTTGGTGTTTTCCCGACTCCCACCATCAGGAGAGGCTGTGTGCTCATCAGGGAGCTCCTCTCCAGCTCTCACAGCCAAGGGAAGGGGGGATATCTCTAACCATATTGGGGCCTCCCTCTCCTTTTGTTTCTTTTCTCCATCCTTTCCAGTACTTTCTGCAATGGACTCAGTCCTTAGCACTGTGTAGGGAAACTAGTTTCCAGCCTGGGCTCTTCTGCTGAGATCAGGAGCGGAGGCTGCGTGGCCTTGCCTGTGGCTGTGGGGTCATCGGCTCCAGAGGAGCTGGACTGATGCTCCCGCCGCAGCTGTCGGATGCCAGCGATCCCCAGCCACCCTTTGCCTGAGGTCTTGGACTTATCCCAGTGACCTGGAGCTGTTTGCCATGTTCCTGCAGAAGACCTAGATTTTAATGCCAACTGAGCAGCTGTATAAATGTTTCGTGACATTTCAGAGAGAGAATAGATCATGCTGTTCAAACCTCTTCTTTCAGAGAGCATTCAAATAATACCTTTTCAGTTTAAGGGAACTTTATTTGCTTTAAAGATTTTATGATAATTTCCAACAGAGGCCATCAGACAGCCAATCTGCTTCGGTCTTTCCCATCCCAGGATATCCTGCAGGCCAGTGCTCCCTTTTTCTCTGCAGGGTGTCCCATACTCCTATGCATTCAGAGCTTCCCTGGGTCTTCAAAATCTTTCCAATATCGAAGCAGCTATTCTAGTTATGAACAGACCCTTTCTAAATGCATACAAGCCTCCCCAGTGTATGTCTGTCCCACTGTCTCTGGGCCACAAAAAAAAAAAAGCTAAAAGCATCATCAAATTTGTTAATTGGCATGAACTGCAAAACTTCTCTGCTGAGATTATGCCATCTTATTTAACGAGACTATTCCCTTGGCCTCAAAGTTTAAGGCAAAGACCCCAGACATCTAATGAGCCTCACAAAAGGCCTACAAGTTAATAGAACTGGGCTCAGCTATGTCAACTGGAAAAATTAACTTTTGAATGAAGTTTTCTGCATTTAAAAAAATGGTTTGAGGTCTAGAGTTGGCCACATGATCCCAGTACTCCAGGGAGAACCAGCCAAGATGATACCTGTGTGAAAGGGGTTGTACCTCAACCACCGGAAGAATCCTGATGGAGATGACCTCCTGGCTCCCGCTGTTCCCCAGGACAGCAGGAGCTATCAGGCTTCTGAACAAGCCTCTGAAAATGCAGCACCCAGAGGAGGAGAGGGGTTGAGCACTGCCGTCTTCAGATCAGGTAATGTTTCTGCTGCTGGAGCGTCTGGAAGGCAAGCAGGTCACCTCACCCAGCCCAAGCCCTGTCAAGGTCTCTCCCATTCCAGACACAGAGATGGCAGATGGTCCTTGTGTGCTGCAAGGCGTTTAATTCCTGTGACTTGCCTTCACGTTGAGGACTTTGCAGTCCATTCCCTGGAAACACCATCATCTTACTGTGGTGGGGCCCGATTTGGCAATTTCCCCATTTGCTATGGAGACTAGTACTTGAGGTCACCCGCAGACACCCGGGTGCTAACTGCCCCCTCCACCTTCCTCATCTCTGTTCACCAGCAACACCTTCTGCACATTCATTTTTCATACAGCGTCTCAAAGCTTTCCCTGGGGAGGGGACACAGAAATCCTCCCTCTTGCAAAACATCACATCGCATCCTGGCAGGGGGGTAATTCTTCAAGTCACTCTTTGAAGGTGCAGGCACGCATTGACCCATCCTCCTTTCCTAGTAGTTCAGGATTTCGTACAGTGGCATTCCCAAGGGAGCTGGGCACGGATCTGGATTCATGCTCTGCCTCCAGCAGTGACAGTATTGCCTGTTGAATCCTTGTGTAGGTAAGAGATGACTGCGTCGTCTTTGACCACGACTTGTCACCCAGGGTGAGTGTTTGCCTGTAAATAAAAGCTTTCCTGTGATCCTATTCCCAGGAGCCAGCTGGTGGGACCTCACATACCTGCCTCCCGGGGGGATTCAGGACAAGGACGGAGCGTGGTGCTGGTGAAGCAGTTTTGGGGTTCTTTACCCTGAGGGTGGTGAGACACTGGCCCAGGTTGCCCAGAGAGGGGGTGAGGCCCCATCCCTGGAGACATTCCAGGCCAGGCTGGATGAGGCTCTGAGCACCCTGCTCTAGTTGGAGATGTCCCTGCTCCCTGCAGGGGGGTTGGATTCGATGGCCTTTGGAGGTCCAACCCAACACATTCTACGATTCTATGGGGCTGCAGAGAGCTGGGGCTGCCTATGGGGCTGCAGAGAGCTGGGGATGTGCAACCAGAGCCGGGATGGATCCAACCCACGCAGTGGCAGCACCTGCAGGGACAAGCATCGAGCACCCTCATTCCTGCTCTGCACTCCATCTGCCTGTTCATCTCCGGAGGCAGCAGAGCTGCCTGCAGGCCCGTATGGCCCCAGGAATGAGAAGAAGGAGAGGAGTAACACCGAGGAGCTGCAGCCCCAGGGAAAGCCATGGTGTAGGGGGACACCAGCAGAGGAGCGGTCCAGCCCCCGGCACACTCCCTCAGCCCCCACATGGCACAGGAGCACATCAGCCCAGCGCCTCTCCCGGATCCTACTTTTCTGTTTTTCCCCCAAATACATTCAAATGCATTGCTATGAAGTACAATTATGAAAATGTATTCTCCCCCCAAAGCTCTGAAGCATGGAAAAGAGGCTGTTAAACGCTGAAATATTTACTTTGCTTTTTCAGACTAGGAGCCGGCGGTGAGCAGCATTCAGCTTTATTAAAATGAGAGCACTCTTACATATGGTGTCAGCTAAAAGGCAAACTCCCTTTCTGCTCCGTCCCACACAGTAAGTTCCAATTAGCGAGAAATATCACTCAAACACTAGCCTTTCTTTGTTTAAAAACAAAGAATATATCACTGCTGATAAGTATTTTAAAACAAATAAACAGTGATTGCTCTTTGCATAAGACCTACAAATTAAATGCACTATGTGCAGTCGTGAAAGAGGCACAAATTGATCAAAATTTCCTTTCAGAGTGGGGCAGACACTAAGACTAATGTTGCCAAAGGAAAGGGTTGAATGAAGAGGGCTTTCTTAAAACCAGCGTGGGTTTTGCCTCCCTTCTGGCAGACACCGGCTTGTTCTTTACCCTGAATCCTCACAGTTCATTTTTTAGACCTCTCAAACAACTTATCTTTCAGTATCTCTCTTTGGAGACTCTCATACATCATGGCTAATTCTAGGTTGCCACCACCCAGAGAGGATTTTATAGCTGAAGCCTGGTGTTACGGTCTGGTGAATGGCATGAAGAGAATGGCCAAGTCTTGGGTGGCATTTATCATACATGTGAAGAGAGTTTGCTTTTTTTTTTTTTAAAGAAAAAGGTAAAAAAAGAAGCAGGGTTTGCACGGATGAAGTCCAGTCAAGGGCCCACAAGACAAGTCTACAAAATCCTATGAGGAGAAGAGAAACCCAACGTTTTCTTCACCCACAGACTGGGAAGCAGAGGGGTTGCCCAGTGAGGGACATCGTAGGGGACACAAGCTGTGCTGAAAACTCGCTCAAAGAGAGCCCTGAATGAGAGACTTCTGCAGTGATGCAGAAAATGATGCACTAGAAAGATGAAGGCATCTTTTTCTGGTGGTATGGGCATCACACAGGTGTGAATGCTGCTGTTAAACCCAGGACTGAGACCATGATGGGATAGAGGGAATGGGGAAGAGCAAGAGGCATCCAGAGTTGGAAGGACGATAGAAGCTGAAGCCCCAGGCGGTCCCCAGGCTGCCTCATGGTCCCCAGTGATCCCCTGACAGGAGCATTTAGGCCCCTGGGGTTTTGGTTCCCCCCCCCTCCTCAAATAGACTCGATAAGCAAGTTTTTACATCATCTTCCCAACACTGTTTCACTGGAAACTGGCCTTTCTACAAGAAGATGTCATCTCCATTTAAGTTTTCTTTGGAAGAAAGGAAGAAACATCTTGATAACCTGGCTGAAACGTAGGATGCTGATTTTTATTTTTTTTATATCCCATGATGGCTTTTAACTTTAAAATATTTTCCGAACTGAATTCAAAATGGGGTAGGAAGAAAACTGCGTTGGATTCCCACCTGCCCATCAAAGTCACAAGGAAAAGCTCCCAGGGTCCCTTCTACATCTGGGACAAAGAAGATTTACCATTGCAGAGGAGGCGTTTTAGCCTTTTGTTTAAGGATTGCTATATTCAGCTTGCTTTTCCATCACTGACTTGCTACATAACGTTGGCCGCATCCCTGTATGCCATCCAACCTTGTCTCTGCATCCATGTCTGGGAATGTTCCCAGTGCTCAGCCACTCATTCCAGGTTGGCTGCTCTGTCGCCAGGCTCAGGCATTGGAATTCATGGCTCATTCACCAAAATGAGGGGATTTCTCCCGTTCGGGTCTGGAGCACGTGTTGTCACTTACAGGCAGATGCATCTCCTTTTCTCAGGTGAGCAGGATGGAGCGCTGCACTGACAGCCACGGCCAGCTGACGCCTTCCAAATACCTAATGGCAATCCCGGCACGTCAGAGAGCCACGAGAAGCAGCTGCGGAGGGGTGGGTAGGGGAGAGACCAAAACCATTGAGATTAATCGATCTGGAGAGTAAAAAAAAAAGAAAAGGAAAAAAAAAAAAACCACAAAGCTGAAAGGCAGAGAGAGTACAGAAAAAACGAGTTACTAGGAGATTTTTAAATACAAAGCAAGAGCCAGCCCAGAAGGAATGTACACAGAATGCATGAAAATCTCTTCTCCTCCTCTGACAAAGAGCATTTTCCACAACCTCGGTTCCAGCGCCTCATGCCTGCGCCTTCCCTCTCTTGTGGCCGGGGGGAGGGAGGCAGAGGGCAGGGCTGCAGGCATGCCAGCTATTGATGTCTCTTCCAAAGGCGCCACAAGCTTTCTTCGCTGCTTAAAACCCAAATCAAATTTCAGAGGTACGCCCATCGCATCCTCAGTCAAAGGGAAAACAAAACTGGACCCCCCAGGAGGACCCAACCTGCAGCCCTGACCCCCCCAGACCAGCATGTCCCCATGTTCACTCCCACTGGGGACATTCCTGGGATGCTTACAGCAAGTTTTGGTCCCAGAGACACCCGGGGTTCGGCCCCAGCAGGGGCTGTGCCCTCTCTCGCCGGCTGGCAGGGATGGACAAAATTCCCACCGCTGGAGCCTGGGGTGAAGCAAAAAACCAGCGGTGTAATTTGTGTCCAAAAGGTAAAAAACTTGCCCTCAAAACTCACAGTGAGCAGCAGTC
Source organism: Rhinoptilus africanus (assembly GCA_013400135.1). Lineage (NCBI taxonomy): Eukaryota > Metazoa > Chordata > Aves > Charadriiformes > Glareolidae > Rhinoptilus > Rhinoptilus africanus. Next base: position 67,075 of record VXBO01007020.1, read on the forward strand.
AACTCATTCCCAGCAAGAAGACCAAAACTCTTAATTTCTATCTATTTTTCCATGTTTGAGGACACTGGGCAGCCAGTGCAATGTTTGGTGAGGTATTGGGAGCAGGTGTGAGGCCAAAACCTGCCTGGTAAAAGTCTCTTAAGCAGCCTATTATTCCCCTGAGCCACCAGTATATTCTAGATGGTAAATAATTCTGTTCTTATGTCCAGCTGCCAGGAGAGAGGAAGGATTTCTGAGCTGTTTGCTGGTTTTATGTCCTGTGAGAGTCCTGGTGCCTTGCTGCTAACAGCCAGAGCTGACTTCTCCATGTGAGCCCACTTGATGCAGACCTTTCAACTTCCTCGGCAGCTGATGCTCCAGCCTGAACCATCTCAGTCATGTCCTCCAACTAGGATCTTTTTCCTTCAGTGTTTGAGGTTAAACAGATAAACATAACCTGGAGATTTTGGGATCTGAAAGCTGAGGGATTTGTTGAGCTGGGGAAAGTCTCCTAATACGATTTTGGAGTGTCGCAGCTCAGCCAGCTCAGTCCGGGCACCGCAAGTGCATTTCCCAGTTGTTCTCAGTGTGAGCGAGTGCCAATGAGCAAATTTTAGGAAAAAAGAGACTGTTAATTGTAGGTTACTGTGCAAAACTTCGCAAACACCAGCAGATACGGATGGAGCACACGATTTTAGGGCTTAGCTCTCCAGACAGAGCACCATCCTGAAAGCCAACCAGGTTTTTTCTCCTTCTTGATCACTCTCTGTCAGCTGTGTTCGTGCCGGAGTCCCAGCACCAACCTGGCTTTTCTGCACCTAATCATGGTGTTTTCACTCCCCATCTTGCCCCTGTGTAGGAAAACCCAAACTCCACTGCTCAAGGTGGGTCATAACTCAATATGCTGTTTTATTCTAAGCAGCGCTATTGAGTTGATAACAATTCTAATCCATCTCTCTGGTGCTTAACGTCCAGCATCTATCTGCCTTAAAATTCCCTAAAAGCCACTCACAGGCATGGAGCTGATGCCATCCTCCCATTGTCTGACCATAGCAAAGCCTTAAAAGCTGCTGTTCTGTACCATTTCAGCAAAACCAGGAATATTTTTAATAGCAAGGTGATAAGGCTTCCAGGTTTCAAAATCAGGACACATGAACGATTTCTTTAGATTATATATTTATCCACATCTAATATGAATATAATTGTTGCCTTGAAATCACCACAAAGAATCCCATCCACACATATTGAAATATAGTGCAGTCAAACAGATTATTTTTTCTGGTGAACTGTAAACAGTTTTAAATTTAATTTAATTTGTTAAATGCAATTCTAGAGAGTTAAACCCAAATGAAAATGCAATATTTCCTCCAGAAGCAAGAGCTCCCTCTTAGCCAAAATGAGGACAGGGAGTGACATGTGCTCCAAATTATCCACGAGCGATCAGATCTGCCAAAAGGCAGAACACAAACTGTGCTTCTGCAAAGAGGGTTTTCACTGAATTCTGTTGTATTTACAACAGCTCTGGAGATTCTCCCACTGGAAGCGTGGGGAGACAGGCAATGTGGAGGTAGCATGATGCAGTTTTGTTTGCCAGAATTCCATTACTATAAAAGGAAAAGCCCCATTAGTAAAAGTTATGAGTTTATGAAAGTCAACCTATTGGCACAGGCGAGGAGGGGGAGCAGAGCTAATTATGAATGACTATTTTTAATTACTGCTCCCTCGCTGTGCTTACATCAGAGATCACAGAATCATAGAATGGTTTGGGTTGGAAGGGACCTTAAAGCCCCCCCAGTGCCCCCCCTGCCCTGGGCAGGGACACCTCCCACCAGCCCAGGCTGCTCCAAGCCCCGTCCAACCTGGCCTTGAACCCCTCCAGGGATGGGGCAGCCACAGCTTCTCTGGGCAACCTGGGCCAGGGGCTCACCCCCCTCACAGCAAAGGATTTCTTCTGCTTGCAGGGAGGAGCTGCCCAGAAGAATCGTGGGAGCAGGGAATTTTCTTCCCAGGGCACCCGCGGGGCTGGCAGCCTTGCACCGCGTGCTCCAGCCGGCTCGCACCTCCCAGCCTTCCTTCGGCTGCGTTTCTCTGCAGGACCCTTGCACAGAGGACTGACCATCTGTGGGCATGCTGGACCTGCTGTGGGCAACTCCAGCCTGCAACGGGGCACCCCAAAGGGTATGAGTTTGTCTTCTCGGAGCAGCAATGATTCCTCCAAGGTGTGTGCCCAAGGCTCTAATTTTCTGTGTGAGGTTGAGCGGTGCTGAGCAGAAAGATGGGAGGACCCAAGTTCTGTGTTTGCATTCACCACGGCTGAGCAGAAGCAGCAGAAACCTCACAGATCTCCACACCTCAGGAGCTACTCCTTATGGAGATGCTGTCCAAGGGACTGTAAGGGAGACCAACACATATGCCCGGTTTGGATGAACTGGGCAGAAACACAGATTTTCATGTCCATTTGCAGAGTGTTATTGAGCACCATGCTAGCCGGTCGCCTGGTCTCAGCGATTTCTGCCAGAATACCACAAAAGGCTGTTACTGGGCAGGAACATCAGCACCGAGCATCCTCCAGAGATGGGCTGAGAAAGCAGGGGGTGCGCGGGAGGGGTCTGACTGCGGGGCTTGGCTTCCCCAAGGCAAGTACTCAGAGACCACAAACACAAAGCATAAGGACCTAGGTGGGATAGGAGGCTTGATGGGGTATACACTACCTGACAGCCTTCACTATTTTGGTTTGCCCATCAAATAGGCAGCAACCATGGTGGGGAAGGGGCCTCAGTCCCCTCCCAGCAGCTTCCAGCGGCACCTTCTGTTCACTCTGCTGAGCAAAGCCCCCGGAGAAGACTCCACCAGACTGGATGGGTGACGCTGCGGAGCTCGGGCGGCTGGACACGGCGGGGACTACCCTGCAGGGCTGCTCCACACGCTGATGAACCCACGCAGCACACGCTGAACCGATAAGGACAAAACCTGTTGCCTGTGAGCCAGAGTTACATCTGCAGGCTGTGATGGATGTAAAACGTTTAAGTTAGAACACAGCAGCCGCAGAATACCAAGCCAGCCGAGCACTCTTCAATCCACTTTATTGATTTATTCCCTTCCCTCCCGTCCCTAATGTTCCTCTCAGCCCTACGTGGCTCAATGCAGCACAAATTAACAGAGCCCACAAAAGCCCTCTGAAGCCATTCCCCTGATTAACAGGTCTGTAGTGCTGAAAGATATCTTCATTTTAATAACCTGGCACTAAATGGATTACAGCCCTGGAACTGAATTCACGTCATTCCCCAAAGGGAGAAATGGCACATATTTTTATATGCTGTAGGAATTGCCAAAGAGCGGGACAAATGACTCAAAGAAGAATCAAAAAGGGGAAAGAGGAAAGTTGGGGAAGGAAGGACAGACCGGCAGGGATTCAGCTGGAGATTCGGGTGGTGCTGGCAGCGGTTGGCAATGGACCTGGTCTGAGTAATGGGCGAGCGCTGCCTGTCCCTCTGCTGGGGACAGGGCCTTCCTCAGGGACATCGGCTGCTGCAAGATGGACACTGTCTCCTTATGTCCCTCTTTCTGGAACAAACACATTCATCGGCAAACAGCAGGGCAGTGACACACACGTCTCCTAGGCACAGCCGCAGGACTCACACAGCGTCTTTTTGCAAAGTCATTGGAGTTTTTTTTTTCTTTCTGGCCAAGGCAAAGCTGCCACTGCTGGAGGGATCCTCGAGGCACTCACATTTAACCTGAAATACCTCCCAGTGCTGAGCACAAGTCCTGCCCGCGGATGCCCCGGCTCCCACCAGCAGATCTGTCCATCAGCTCGACACCTCGAGCGCAAGCCAGCAGTGAGCAGAGCAAAAAGGGGGGGGCAGCAGTAATGGGGCAGTGAGCAAGTGTCTATTCCGCAGGTCACCACAGCGCTCCGTTTTCAGTCTTTCACCAGGACTAAAAACACAAGAAATTCCAGGATCTGTTCAGGATGAAAACTCTTCCTGCACAGAAGATCTGGGCATTACTTAGGGACCTGGAAACTGGGCTTAGACCACTTACCAGCCTGCCAAGCACTTGACCGTTGGATTTAATGGCTTATTGGGCCTGGCTGAACCTCCCGCATCTCTCCAGGAATACGCACAGGCTGTTTTGTGCTTCAGAGGAATGATGAGGATAGAGAGTGAGTCTTCCTCCCAGCTGGCCCATGCAGCTGAGATGGGGCAGACCCACCGGCCATGTTCGCTGTTGCTGTTCTCTCCTCCGTGGCCACATCGTCACCCCAGATAACCTACGGCAAACGGAAGGGGAGGGAAAGCTCCGGAGCAAGCTAGCGAGATAAAGACAGACGGATTATAAGGTGTTTATGCTCTTGCAGAATTAAAGTCTTGAAGGCGAGACAGGTTTACATTGGCAAAGAATTGATGGTTTGATGTAGCACAAGGGGACAGCAAGAGCAGAGAGAGCGGCCATCTATCAGCATGCACTGATGGCATAAAGGAAAGAGATGCAGGCATAAATCAGGTCCTGTGCAGGAAATAAGCAGGATGGATGACAGGCAGTAGCTGGTGATCTGTTATTCCCACAACGCGCCAGAAGATGCAGAAAATGTGGCTGGGTGCTTCTAGATCTCATTTCAGCAAATGCACAGTGGGTATCTCTGGGCTGGCTGAAATTTTCCCTGCAGTTGGAGACTGCCAGGTCCCAAGGATAGGGGCAGAAGGGCAGCTCTGTGTGTACCCACATGCCCTGTGAGGATGCTGAGGGGGCTGGGAGGCCCATCCAAGGCAGAGGGACCTGGATGCTTCACTCCCCATCTTTGGAGGCGTCTGTGCCCAGGTGCCATCTCTACATCCTTGACAGCAATGAGTCCAAACTGAAGCATTCCCAAGAAAAGCAGGTTTATCTTCTCTTGGAGAGTGGCTGAAGCGGATGAGGGGATGCTCAGGCTAATGCTGCCATGGATGGACCCTTCTGTAAAGGACTGTCGCCAACACATCAGTCCCTCTGGTGTCTTTGCATCGCTTCGTCTCCCTGCCGTGTTGCTGGTGGGTGCCTTCCTCACCCAGGCTCTTCTTTGGAAATGTGAGCACTCTCCTAAGGGAGATGAAACAGAAACCAGGCTGCTCCATGGGCTTGGATTCGTGTCTAGTTTGCAACTCCCCAGTTTTAAGATTTTGGGCCCAGTTTTATCTGGTTGTTCTCCAGACCTCCCCAGAGCGGTCTCCTGTGCTGCTCTACACTTCAAAGGGAAATGAGACTTTACACGTTTAATTGAAGCCAATTTCCTCACTGTTGTCAGGTTAGTGAGGGGGGATTAATGGGGGCCAAGGCTCAGTCCTCTGGAGACACCCAAACATTTCAACACACGGGGCAACCCTGGAAGGGTGGAAAACATGTGATGGGGACCTGGAGGTGACTGGGGCTGATCAGGAGCAGCTGAGATACATAAATCTCTCAAACTATCAAGAGCTGCTCCCTCCTCCCCCCCTATCCCCCCCCCCTTTATTTAAGCTATGTTTTTTGAATGAAACCTGAAGCAATTAAACTCTCTTTCATCAGATGTCCTGACTTCAATTTACCTCCTGCTTAGCAATATCACAGGGAAAGGAAGGACGTGGGAGGCTCCTGCAGCTTGCATGGGGCTGGATGGGACGTGGCACAGCTCAGAGACAACCTGGCCGAGTCCCACTGCCCTGGTCCATCCCTGCAGCCTCCATCGCTTTTGGCAGCAGCCCTCGCCCCTGGGTCACCTCCTGGCTCTGGAGGAGAAAGCTGCTGGTAAGAAACTGGAGAGGTGTCCTGCAAATGGGAATGGTCTTCATGCAAGACTGGTGCAGCCAGGAGGGAAGCAAGGCTGCTTGGAAAGCAGAGGGCATTTACAGGGTGGGGGGACACCAGAGGAGCGGGGGATGGCTGGGGATACTGGTGATGCTCAGAGGAGCCGAGGGTCCAGCTCCCACGCAGCTTCTCAGTCCATGTTACGACCCTGCTCACGCGGGTCAGAGCAGGACACCGTCTTCCCCTCTTGGGTGCATCGGACACTGTCCCACCATCTACCATCTCCCTGCCTGGGTGCTTGTCCGTGCCATTCCCGGAGGATGAAGAAGGGCTTTTGCAGGGAGGGATGAAGGTGCCAGCGTGATGCTGTGACACAGAGGGAACTCGAGCCCTCTCCCCATCGCCCATGCCACAGCCCCTGCTTCTCCCGGCAGGAAGGGGAACACCACAGCTGTGCAAAGCTCCTGCGATGCTCAACCCTTCCCTGCCTGCGATAAAGCAGAACCCAGCGATAGATTATACAATGGCCAGAAAAACTGTGAGATGGGGGTTTGTTTGGACAGTTTTAGGGTCATTTTGAGGCTCCTTGAGAACCAGCTGCTGTCAACAACCAGCAAGCGTGGCCCCCGCAGGAACCCGGCCTCTTCTCCCAGAGGTCCTACCCCTGGGGGCCGCAGCGTTGAAGCCTCCCTCCTGGCTGGGGAGGAATTTCTGCTGGTTTTTCCCACCCACCGACGCACCCCGGCCTCGATGCTCTCCTGCTGACAAGCATCGGGATGCAGCTGGTCCAAACGGCCAACCCTGGTCCTCACTGCTGCCCTTGCCCAAATGACGAAGGACAAATCAGTGCAATCACGGCACATTTGGGATTAGTCTAAAAGGATTTGGGGATTAGATTAGCAGTCTAGATCCCACGGGATCACCCGCCTGCCATCAAGGGGGCAGGGAGCCCCACTCTTGAGCAGCTACCCTGGGCCTTGGGGAAGACACGGAGCCATTGCCATGCCAGAGCCGGTGGGGAGGGCGGCCAGGGGGGGTGCAGGGGGTAGAGCTCCACAGGCAGAGCTAACACCCCCCCGCCCCCAGCTTTTATTTCGCTGTGCAGCCTGAGCCTAAACCCATCCCCTGCTGCGAGGCTGAAGCCCACAAACATTAACCCTCCAGCTATAAAACATGACTCGGTGTTTAACAACCGCACAGCGAACCACAGCCAGCCTAAAAAAAGGCACTGGAATTCCCAAGCCAAAGGCTGCGACTGTTATTAATTAGTCCTCCTCCTCTGACAACTTTTTTTGGTGCCACCAGGCGGTAACAACGTGCATCTCAGCGATGTCACCAGGAGCTGGCTGTCCCCTAACGTCACCCTGTCTTGACCTGCTGCTCTTAAGCCACTGGTGGGTGAAAAAGAAATCGCTGTGTGTTGGGGCATCCATCTCCAGGGCGCGACAGCAGCGCATAAATCCCCCCTGGAGTATTGCGATGTGGGGGGGGCACTTGTTTTGAAGGATGGAGGGGTCTTATTCTGCCACCAAATGTCAATTTTCTCCGATGGCCCTTGGAGAAAAAGGGTTTCACATGAGCACTGTGTGACAGCCGTGCAGAGCGGAGAGCCCCGATGGTGCCTGCCTTGGCCGACTGCTGCACTGACGGAGCAGTGTCCCGAGTGTGACTGTCCCCAAAACAGGGACCCACAGGACTCCTGGGCTGTGGGGACAGCGGGAGGACCTGGGAGATTGCAGGCTCTCTCCTCGGGAAACCTGGAGCCTGGTCCCCAAGCAGGGGTGGGAGGAGGAGGCTGGAAGAAGAGGGGAAGGGCAGAAATTACCTCAGCGATAAACACTCCGTGATAAAGCTTCTTTCTGGGCTTTTCAACAGCCCTTATTGCCCACAGGAGAGTTGTGCTGCATAGAGCGCTTTTCATACGCTACATCCTGCCCGTCCTCCTGCCCGCCCCGGCTCCGCCGCTGCCCCTCCATCTCTCATCAGGCAGACCGTCCTGGCTTTATTTTTTCAGTGTGGAAGAAAGTGAAAAACCTTTGATGCCAGGAAGCGATGGAGAATATTTTCTGCACCCGAAATAAAAGATAAAATATTCCAAGCGTCTCTTCTTTTCCTGCACCTCCCCCTTCCCTCGCCTCCCCAGTCTCCCCAGCTCCCCGCCTCCCCGACCAGGTGAACTCCTCGGCAGAGCCAGTTGTCATCTTTTCAACACCTCGTTTTTTCCCTCGCTCCCGGTGCGCAGGGAGCGACTCTTCCTGTTTACACACCTCCGGCTCTGGGGCAGGAGGCGAAACAAAAACAGCTTTCATTCAGCAGAGGGGACTGCGGGAGATGGAGCAGCCCCGACTGCGGTACCCACCACGTTGCCTCTCCCATCCACTTCTCCATCGCCCATCACCCTGGGATGGCCAAGATGCTCCTTCCCAGGGATCTCTGTGCTCCCCCCGTGTCAGGACCAAACTCCTTCCTTCAAGTCGGCTCCCTCCTCTGCGGGGAAATGCCCACCCTGGCCAATAGCTGGAGGCAGCTCCTGGCCATCACCCACCACGGCTGCCCGTGGTCACTGGCACCTTCCCGGGCAATACAGCCACTGTGGAGGGTCCTATCCCCGTTATCACACGGCGGTGGTGCATGTTGCAAAGCTGAATTTTACCTACAGCACATGAGAACCCCTTTTGAGGAGCGCAGGCTGCTGGCAGCCACCGGCTTGACCTCTGTGCGCTGTTTTCACTGTAATTTATTAAAGGCTGGGCCCATCCCAGCCCTGCCTGCGCACACCAGGGAAGGGGGAAACAACCCCCCTCCTCTGCAGCTGCAGCCTATCAGAGCTTTTAATTGGAAAGAAAAACTCTCCCACCCCTCTCCTTGTCTAACGGGGTTGTCTCCGTCCAAAGGTTTGGCCTCAGGGCTGTGCTCTGGGGAGTTTCACAACTGCTTCGTGTTTGCAAAGATGCCTGGACGGAGCCTCCCCAGCGCCATCGGATAAGGCACGTCCCTGTGTGCGTGTGGAGACGTGGCCCACGCGGGAGCCTGTGTCCTTGGCTGGTGCCAGGAGTGAGTCTTTCTCCAGGTCCTTGGTGTCTCCTGACCGCAGCTGAGCGCTGAGGTGAAGCTTGGGTGGTTGGACAGATGGATTTGCCCCACCACACAAAAATCCAGGACCTGGATCCTGCCAAGTGCCTCACTGCAGGGCTTAGAGGAGGGATCTGGAGACCAGCAGTCCCTGTATACACCTTCCCATGCAAGAAATGTCGCTGGGTATGGCAGGTGGACAGAGGATCATGGAGCAACAGGCAGCATAAGGGCGTGCTGTGGAGGAAGAGGAGATGGAGCAGACCCAGGGAACCCCCTCCTGACACCAGACCATTTCCAGGAATGACCACCCACAAGAATGAGCTTACACCACGCCTGGCTCCACCGCCGGGTGATGAGCATCCCCCCTCCACCCTGCTCCCCACAGCCTTGTAGAGGGGAGCAGGCTGGTTTTGTTACAGCTGCTGGCTGATGCTCCTTTATTCATATATCATCAAAGTCACATCTCCTCAGACGTGACAGAAAACATACAGATGAGGGAAATAAGTAAAGTTTGCTGAGCAGGGCGGGATTTTTGTGCTACTTGGGGGACTGTGCCCTACTTTCTGGTGTTTCTTTTTCCTCCCTGACAATACTCCAAGGGCAAAGCCTCTGAGGACTTCCAGCCCTTGACCTTCTTAGGCAGGCAGAGCTTGCTCAGACGCAGCCTCCCCGACGGACCCCGGGCTGGCGTCTGAATTAAGGATGTTGATTGCACTCAGATTCTAATTTACTCGACTTGCTACTAGGAAGTCATCAGAAAAGATGTTTTAAAATCATTCAGGGAAAACTCAGAGCATAAAATTTTAATTGCCACCTTGTGAAATAAGGTTCTCCCGGGCTGGCCAAGTCTGACTGCTTTGGCAGGGGTGGATGGGGATGCGCTCCTCACCAGCTCTGCCTCTGCGGGCAGCGATGGGTGGACAGGAGGATGGAGAGGCATATGATCGACTGCTGTAGGTGCCGTAGGTCTTTGATCGCTAGAAGCAGTTTAGGGAAAACATTTTGCCTCTGACACCAGCAGCAGCCCCAGGTCGGGCACTCTGGACATTCATCTCCCATCACAGCTCAAACTTTTGCCCCTTTGGCAAAACCTTTCTGATATTTATAATAGCTGCCACCTTCACCTCTGGAGCATGATTGAATTATTCATAGTAACCTGTTTAATAGAATAATTCTGCTTGGTTTCAGACTGCAAATTGCCCACGAACAGCTTTCAGTTTTGGTGATGTAATTCAAAACATAGAATAAAAAATATCTGGGGCAGTGGTTGGCCCCTGAGCAGCGTGAATATCGAATGCTGGCCACAGCGGCTGGGCTAAAATACCTGGCTCTGCCTGGGCCCGCACACCAGCCATGGGGCACGGCTTCTGCCCCTCAGCTGGGGGGCTCATTCCAGGGTCTGCCTACCCCCACGTGCGTCAGCATCACCCTTCAGGGGCTTTGCATGGTGACCTGCGTGGGTTAAGGTGCTCTCCTGCAAGGGCAGTCCGTGCTTCAAAAGCCATTTCCCCCCACTTTCCCCCCTTTATTAATAATGAAATTGAATTACGCTTTCTGCAAGCATGCTCTGATATTTGTGGATAAGGTCTGACATTCGGTTCAGATTATCTAAGGTAGGGATTTTGGGCAGGCACCCAGCAAGGTTTCAGAAAGGGGAATTAGCTCAGCCCCTGCCCAACATCGGTCCAGGCCCTACTAATAGATGCTTCTGCTCTGGGTCGCTGCCAGCTCCATCCCACGCCAGGACACCCTCTCTGCTCCTTTGCTGGTGGATAGTGTTGTGGTTTGGGCGAGCAAAATCTCCGTCCTTTACCCGTACAGATTCCTGCATTTGGAACTAATTCCTCCGGCAGCTGTTACAAGCTACTGACTTCAGAAGCCAGGCTGAAGAGGGGATAATTATTTCTACTGCAGCCAAAAACGCGTTAGACCTTTGGTTTGACTTTGAATATTCTTATCAAGCATCTCAAAATGGAGGGTATTGGAAAGAACAGCCCAAAGCCGACTCGACCATCACGGCAGCCTGTACCTGTGCACGGCAGCATCCCCTGCCCGCCCCACGGGCACAGCCTGGCATCCCAGTCCTGGGAGCCTCTGGAGTCACCTCTGCTGGGCTGCCGGCACTAGGGAGGTTTTGCACATACATACGTGCAAATCTAATATATATGTATGATGTGTGCAAGTGGAAGAGAGAAAAAGAAATTCATTTGGCATACTTGTCATGTGGAGAGCCCTGTGCTGTGAGCTCCTAGAGCTGAAGGAGATATATCTGGGAGCTTCCCAAGCTCCCTTTTCCCTTGCCTATCTGTTTGCTAATGAGTGTGCTAATATCGCTGCTTGCCTGTAGCAGCAATGACGTACCTACCAAGCGGATATGAGATGAAGATAGGTCCCTCCTTTTCTTTCTCTCTCTCTAAACCCATCAAGATCTCAAATGACTTCTGTGGAAGAGTTGAGAGAGAGGTCCCCACCTTGACCCCCCTCCCCTTCCCTCTAGGCAGAGAGACTGAATATGGTGCCACCACTTGGCATATATCCTCTCAAAAACATAATTCCATAAACTCTTCAACTTTTCCCGCTGGGTCCCTGAACACGCACAATAGGACAATAAAAATCCTTACAAATGTGCATTCTCTCCAGAGCCACTTGTCTTTTTCTGCAAACAAAAGGATGCCGCTGGTTTGAAAGGCTGGGAGCAGAACTGAAGGGGACCCCATTAGAAATCTCCAGCAGTGAATAGAATATTGCCAGTCCACAGGCAAAAAAAGCATTAGCTCCTCTGTGCCAGCAAGGAGCTACCAAGGTCTTGGTAAGTTATTCCAGCTCTCTGCCTTCGTATTTATACCACGCTCCTCTGAGCACTGGCGCGGTATTGCAGATGAAAGACCATTTATGTTTGAAATGCTCCCAGCTTCCTAAATCCTGGGGCAGGGGGAGGTACCTGCCTTTCTGAACTGTTAATATCTCTTCCAGACAAAGCAATCCCTTTCTCCCTGTCCTTCCCAAGGTGCCAGACAGCTCTCTCAGATACCTAAAGAATGACAAAAGTCATAGATTTATTTTGCCTCCATTTGACCCACCAATGACAATGTCTTCTTGCAGAGCAGCAGCAGCAAAGGGAATTAAAGCTCAACGATGCCTCCATGTCACTGAGCCTTCAACCTATGGCGCAAATAACCCCAGCGTGTGGCTTCCTTGGCCTCATCTGCTTGGAATTAATATTAATTCCAAAACGAAAGTAGATTGCCATCCACTTTGCTACTTACGCGGACTCAGATTGGGCTATCAATCTCCATCTGAAATAAAGCACTTTTATTTCTTGTGCAGGACCTTTATGAGTCTTGCATTCCCAAGGCAGAGAGACCAAATAAAAACCTGAGATGTATTTTCTAGGTAAGTCTTGCTTTGTTTGCTCCAAAGTCCTGGCCAAGAGCATGTGCCTGCTGATGGCAGGAAGGGACAGTGCAAAAGTCATTTCTTTTTTCAACTTAAAACATGGGAATTGTAAAAACATCAGAGGGTCCTGAACACCTGAGGACAGGCAGGGAAGAGAAGAGCTGCTCATCTGTGCAAGAGCGGTCCAGGACTTGGAGAGGAGCCGTATGCCATCCTTGATAAATTATTCCACATGGACAAAATAATTTCAGCATGAAGACAGAGACCTAACCCTGACCGGGTGAAGACACAGCCCTGCGCTGTGAAAGCTCTGGTGGTATGGATTTGGCCTCACTGGGCGCAGGAGATGTTCCTGAGTGGGCAGAGCGTGTGGTTGAGGTGGAAGATGGACAGATTCCCAGTGACCCCAGCAGCGAACCTACCTGGGTTATTTTGATATGTGGGATTAAGAGCAATCTCAGTCCTACCCTAGGCCCTGCACGCTAATTGGAGGGAAAAGATGGCTTGAAACCATCTTGTCCTCCCTTCTGAGAGCCTACACTGTCTGCAGCTTATTCAGACCCAAAAGCACAGCCCAGAATTAGCTAAAACACACCGGGAGTTGTGTTTAAAACAAACTCATGTGCATCCACACCGGATAACTTGTGAAAAATCTTCTAAATCCCCTCTCTCACCCCCCATGCAATTACCAGCACTTTGTTACTCAGTGATGGGTGCTGAGAAAACAGGTCAGGCTGAAGGCAGAGCATCCCCAGCAGAGACACGGCCTCACTCCGCTCCCAGAAGAGCATCACAAGTTTGCGACTGGAAATCACAAAAATTACTCTGCCTTCCCCCTCCTCCTCCTTCCTCCAAGCAAGCTCCTGGCCTTATACAATTATTTATCTGCTGGTAAGAGGCAAATCAAATATCATTAAGGCAAGATGAGGAGCTAAGAGCCGGATGCTGGCTGACAGAACTGCACTTTGCAAAGCGATTCAAACCAGGGGACGCGCGCTCTCCCTTCCCTCAGATGCAGCGGTCGCCCTGCGAGCATCCCTGAGTATCTTCTAACCAACATATCAATTAAGTTACACTTCGGATAGCGTGTGAGTGCGCCTAGGACTGTATTGATCCCCGACCACTGCAGTGTGCAGAGTCTATAATGGCCTCAGATGAGACATCCCAGCCAGGGAAGCTGGATCTTCAAGCATCTGATGGATCAATAGCTTTCATAAACCAGACTGAAAAATAGAGGAGAGTAATAATGGTAACAGAAATGCTGGGCTACACTTACAGAAGAAAAACAATTTGAGGAGGACCAAATAGCAACATTGATCATGCCACTATTTTCCCATTTTTATCTTTCTTTGCAAAAGTATTCGGCTAACTCCAGACAATACAAACCTTTATTTAAGCTGCCGTGCAATTAGAGGCTGTGCACTGTATTGTTGCACTTTACATTTTAAGTGTGCTTGTGCTATTTAGACATAAACCTGGTTTTAATTAGGTAAATGGCACGGGCAGTCCCCCTCTCCCCCCTGCTTGTCTTGGGAGGGAGGAATGTGCATCTCAGTCACACAGGGAGTGTAAGGGAAGAAGGACAGAGACGTTTTTCTCTTGCGATACAACCTTGGTGACAAAGGGACCGGATGCTGCTTGCTGAGCAAACCCAGGACCCAGCCCCGAAATCATCCCCTGCGTCAGCAGCGGGAATCAGTTCAGAGCAGTTTTAACACGGCACAAACTCTGCCCTGGAGAAGGAGACCGGAGACACCACGTGCTGTGATGCCCCAAGGACACGCGGCACTGCTGATGCTCCAGAGAGCAAAACCGAAAAAAAAGTGGAATCCAGGAGCCCCAGAGGGAAGGTGGGACCTGCGTGGGATGCTCACGGGGGGGCTTTGCTGTTCATCACTGCACTTAAGAACCACCTCAGATTTTCCTGCCATGCCCCTGCTATGAGGACTGGTTGGCAGAGCTGATTTTCTGGCTTAACTACATAGCCAGCCCTACAGAGGCGTGCTCGAGCAGGTCGAGAGGTTCTCAGTCTCTAGGATGGGAGGCCGGCGGGCAACCAGAGCTGCTTCGATGGTATCTGCATGGCAACGGTGACACGGCCCCACCGCAGCGCGCTGATGGGGAGCGGCGAGCGTCCGCCACAGCAGGCTGGAAGAATTACGCGTGGTGTTTAGGATTAAACGCGTGCTATTCTTGGCGGTACCTGAACAGATGATATCTCTTGGAATATACCTGACTACTTTTTTTTTTTTTTTTTCCCTCCAGAGATCTGATCTGCAGTTGTTGACAAGTTTTGCCAAACAACGTCAGGATTGGGGTTTTCTGCAGGATGCGCCAAGCAACGCCAGAATCCTGAGGCTATAACGGAGTCTTGCAAGGAGTGTGTTAGGCCTGTCAAGGAGTTAATAAAGTTTATTGAGTCTTTAAGCCGTCAGTGTCTGTCTGATCCTTCATCAAGGCCTGCAACAAAACTGCCAGGGAAAACACATTCGCTCATCAGAGGCAGGTGGTGAAATAGCACAGGATGCCAAATGCCAGGGCAAAGCTGGCAGTAGGGACGGGTGATGAGGAGGTGACCTCTTCAAGAGCTGGGTTAGATCCAGGAAAATTTAGATTTGAAAGGAACAATTTGCAGAAACTGTCACGAAAGTTACTGTAAGGGTAAAAGCAATCGAACCAGAAGGCAGCACTGTGGTTTAGGAGAGATGTATCTGCCATCTAAAGAGGAATCCCGTCTTGTCATGGTAACCGGCGGATTTGCTTAATGAAAGTACTGGGGACGTCCAGACACTGCGAAGCCCAGGGAGACTCCAGCAAGAGGAGATCTGGGAGCGACAGACCCAGTCCCCTTCGTGCCATGTACAGGAGTGGGATGTCTCTACTTATTTATGTTTCAATTTTCTCCCCTGTTCCTGTCTTGGCTGAGAACAACAAAGAGAGATAAAATTGATGACAGATAAAACCAGTCCCCCATCCTACCTGAAGCCTTGCTTGGTGTTTACTTGGACTTGGGGCTCTGCTCTGGTTGTGTCCCGTTGGACCAGCGTGGGTGGCATGCTGGCTCCAGGGACACTGCTCCGAGCCTCCTTAGGGCACGATCGCACTGGCAGAGCTCTCCTGAGCAAACCTCCGTACCAGACTCTTCATGACGAGTCTGTCAAGCTGGGACAACCCCAGAAGAAGTGCAATCCTCGGAGCTCTACCCAGGCAAACAAACTTGTGAAATGTCTCCTCTTCCCTCCGTGACTTCAATCCCGTCCACTCCATAGTGCCATAAGGGGGAAAAAAAAATAAAAGTAGCCATCTGTTTGGAGTTTGCTTTGAAAGGAAAAAGAAACCAGTCTTCTCGGACAGCATCTCCCAGAGCCTGTTACTCATCCGTTGATCCCTCTGCAGCCTTGGCGCAGGGAGCAACTCAGTAACGATTTTTCAGAAAACCAGAGTCCAGGAGAGAGCCTGGTTTACAATTATTCTTCAGTTACATAGGTAATTTTAACTGGGATTAGCTGATCCTGTAAAGTAATTGAAGCCAGGAGGTCTGGGGCTGCTGCACTGTTATTATCACCATATGCCATTGGAAAAACAATGGGTGATGGCTGTCTTTTAAAGTGGTTTTCAAAACCCTCTAATTCAATCTTTCCAGGTATGAAGGGAGAGTGAAATTTGACAGGCAGGGAGGGGGGGAGAAGAATGTAGAGTCGAACGAACAGAAAAACAAAACAGATCGAGGCAGACAAAAGGGATGGTTGGAGAGGCAATGAGGGAAGGGTCTGTTCCTTAGGTTGAACTCCTTCACAGAAAGCAGAGGGACCTCTTCTCAGCCCAACCCCGTGAACTGTTAAGGGCTGTTTCTTCCAGAAGGATGGCACTCAATATTATTTCTACCTGTAGATGCATCTCATCTTGCAATGAGAATGATGGAAACCCCCCTACCCTCACCATCTTTTTTCAATATGTTCGCAACTGCCACAGCTGCACTAAGGATTACCAGCCCAGCTGGCAGCCTCAGCCTTTGCTGTGGGCTCTCTGCCAGCTTGCCAAATAAAAGAGCCTTCACTGGGTTGCCGAGCATCGGTGCTCACCATCCTGCAGCCCAGCAGATGGCCAGCCCGCCCCACACACAGCCACTTGACCGGTGCCCACCTCCAGGGCAGCCTGGTCTGGTGGGATTTGTCCCTGCCCAGGAACTAGGTGATCTTCAAGGTCCTTTCCAACCTGAACCATTCTATGATCCTATGAAACTGTCTGCAGCCTCTTCTTGCAGCATCCCTGCTCAGCGGCGTGACCAGCTATTCTTGAGCACAGCTTACCCCATAGGATCTCACACTTGGTTGGAGTACCCGTGTCTGCTGACAGTGGCTCAAATATCCCCTTGCTGGGTTTTATTGCCCAAATCGTTCCCCTGCCTGTATTGCCTGGGAGAAATTGCTGCCATACCTGAGGGTGGATTAGCTGTGGATTAGTGCCCTCTGCTATCAGGCACTCCTGGTGCAATAGGACCAATCTCACTCCTAACAATCCAAGATATATTAGACTGAAATATTTCTGTTTATCTAATAAAAACAAACAAATAAAGTTTTAGGACAGGTCAAGTGTAGTTAAAGCTGTTACTTGCTTCAGATCTGGGGAACATTCCCGTATAATCATATTATGGTGATTCCCTCTCAGGTCCAGATTTGATCCTAAGCTACACATCAAGGGCCCTTTAACTCCACAATAGAAGGGGTAAAAACCCAAAACACAATCAAGAAGAAAATACAATAAAACCAGAATTGCTTCTGCTGGAATTATAAACAGCAGCGATTGCTGTGATTTCGCAGTAATCAAGGCCAGGCCGGGCCCCGTCTGTTGTTATTATCTCTCCCACTAATCCCCAATGTGTTTCCTATTTGTGTTGTTCTGGGTTTCCACGCCGAGCAGCCTGGGCGAGCCCGCGGCAGGACCCACAGCGCTGGAGACCTCCTTCCCACCCCGGGCCACCCCGCTGCTTTTGGGGCTCAGGAGAAGGATGATGGAGGGGGGTGTCACCTCTGTGGGCATCAGGATGTGCCCACTCTGGGCATCCCGTGCCCCTGCATCCCAAGCGCTGGATGCCCAGCAGTAGCACCACATCTCTAAAATGCCTGCACTGGGGAAATAACAGGAGGAGAAGAAACGGTCTCCAGTGTTTTGGGTGGTTCAGCCCTACTGTGGCTCCCAGGGGCTTCTTATCTCTTTCATTTTAGGGCCAGAGGGGGGTAATTGTGTCACTCCTAGACCATTACTAGGGCAGGGGAATAACTGAGGAGCAATTCTCCCCACCAGCACAGGTGAAAGGAGCCAGATCATCTTGAGCTGTCTTCTTCTCATCCTCATATATAAATAGAGTCAGAGGGAAGGAGAGACTCTACAGGAAAACCTTTATGGTGATTGGTTTCCTTCATAAAAACTTACTTGTTTCCAGCACAAAACCATTAATCATGAAAAAAAAGAAAAATAGAAGTGTTTCTGAATGATAAAGGAAAGGCTTTGGATCTGATGGCAGCGCTGGTCTGTCCTCTTGTACCTCTGGCACAGCTCTGGGATTTCCATTGGGAAACAGCTCTGGGTTCCCAGCGCCACCTCCCTGATCAGAGCAGCACCATGGTGGGAACACGGGTGTCCCCCCAGCGGTGTGGGTGACAGACATGTTGGCTGATGTGGCTGACGCGCCTTCCTGCATCCCCCAGGCTCTCCCATGGAGCAGAGCCATGCCCATGGGGCCAGCTCCTGCTCTGCCAGCGCAGCTATGCAGGCACCCCATGCTCATCCCTTAGAAGATCCACGATTCCCACCCCTTCCATTCATCGTTACACCAATGTTTATTTGGCCAAAACACGGGCTGGCAGTTTTAATTTTCATTATTCCCTGTTTGTTATTCTTTTCCCCTGAAAAGTTTCATCTCATCCACTCGGGGAGCAGGAGCAACGTCGCGAGCCTCGGGGGACCTGGCACACATGGTAGAGCTGCATCTGCTTGGGGCCACCTTCACCCGGGGGAGGCACGGGGGGAGGTCCGGGCTCGGCGGCGTCCCCGCGCAGCACCACCGTGACACGTGGCAAAGAGCCCAGGCGGGATTGAGCATCTGTGGCCGAGGTGTGTTTACACAGAAAAATGTGCAAATCATCACGGATGCCTGGAAGTCAGGAGGGCGTTAGGGGCAGGCTGGGACCAGCTCCGGGATGTGTGGGAGCAGGATCGGTGATGCCCGTGACAGCAGCTCATGGTGCTCCTGAGCCTTGCTGCCAGCATGGACCCACCTCCTGAGTTTTCAGTTTGGTTCCTGACTCCGGGAAGAAAAGCGAGGGACAAAGGAGAGCCGGACTCAGTCAGGAGGAAGAAGCAACTCCCTTTTTTCTTGTTTCAGGGTAGGACAGAAAAGCAGTGGTAGGGTCACCCGTGCAGGCAGTGAAAGAGCCAACAGGTGCTGAAGTTCAAACCTGGCCAGCCTGGCACCAGCAAGGATAAAGCTGTTGGGAGAAAGGAAAGGGAAGGGTCAGGAGTGTGAAGTGAGACAGAGAAGCCCCTTTTCCAAGCCAGTGGAGAAGCTTATGGCATGCCAGCTTGGAGCAGACAGCAGAGCTTGGAGGAGAGACAGGGCAGGGACCCCCCTGGGTTATTGTCTGGAGCAACTGGTCCAGAAGGTCTATGTACATCTTAGTGGGACTCCAGATGGATCCTGACTGGTGTTTATTTGACAAAGGGGTTTTGGCTGTCTGCTGACCAGCAGTGCCAGGTAACCAGCCCGTTTCCAAATTCTTAAATTATCCAAATAGCTGTCACTTTGCCAATTTACTGAACATCCCCACTCAGACCTGAAATCTGGGACCTCCTGAAATAACTTGAGCTGGGGCCAGGACTTGCCTTCCTTCGAAAGATAAACCTCCCCTCTGCACCCCTGGGTCCCAGGGGAGGCATCTTAGGGGCAGAGGACAGGGGATTTCTCCTTTTTCTAAGGACACCTGCGCTTCTACAGCTGGCAGCTTTGCTGAAAATCCTCCATTTTTGCCCAGAGTGAGTTGACCTTGTGGGTTTAGTTCAGCAAGCGCCGGGGCAGCGTCCTGCTCATTGTCACGCTATGGTAAATCCCAATGAACTACATTCGCTTCAGACCCGGTGCTCCAGATTTACAGCTGCGTTCGGGAGAGTAGATCACGACCTGTCCTCTCCAAAGCAGCGCCTTTCCACAGCTCAGCAACTTACGGTTTCCTTTGAAATGGTCTAGTGAAAAACCCTAGACAAGCGTTTCTCCTGGATGTTTTAGTGCCTAGCTCAAAGCTATTCCTGCTGGCTTGTGTTTAAAGATCTGCCTCCCCCTTGCCCCCTGCCTTTCTCTTTCTGTGAAGAGGAGAAGGAGCAGGAGAGCAAAGCAGGATGAAGGGGAGAGTGTGGGGAGGAGGGAACTGGGGTCAGCCATGGGCACCAGTTCGGAGAGACGTGGTTTCTCCTGGCCCCACCAGCCTGCCCAGCTCTGTTCCAGGGCCACCAGGGTCAGTGCTCAGAGGGACATTAGCACCGAAGGGCTGTAGCTGATGACATTGGGTTTCTGTCCATCTCCTGACTCATTATCAAGCCAGCACACGGCAGGGCAGCAGAGGCCACTAAGCAGCCAAAGCACCATTTTTCACAAGCAGAGTTTGTGACCACTGTAGTCATACACAAGTCCACAGCAATATGCTGCATCCTATCTCCTGGCTCCATCCTGGCTTAAGACAACATGTTCTTCTCCGCTTCCGACCCCAAATTGTTTCGTGGTGTTGCTGAGATGTTTCCGACAGCGTCAGACTTACCCCAGAAAGGGCTGCGTGTCACAGAGGGAGCGCTGCTTCTTGGCTGCGCTTAGAAAGCATGCATTAATTGTTCACCAGCTCATGTGCCTGCAGTTTAATTAGCTATACTAACCAAAGCCTGAGAGGAAAAATCTGTGGGACTGTAGCCGAATTTAAACTTTAATCTGCTCCGTCCAGATTTGTTTCCTGTTGCAGCTGGCATGTTCCACACCAGGAAAAGCGCATTCAGAAAGAAGAAAACCTGCTGGAGGCAGTGGCTGGGCAATGCCTTGGGCCCTAACACACTAATGTTTCTCCACCTCTTGCTATTACAATTACTTTTATCCACCTTACATGTTTTACTAGGCAATCAAAGCAGCCAGTACTTTTATGGGACGCTGATTAATTGAGCTCAGATACGGTATTTCTCCAAGACTGGCTTCCAGACTGCTTGCAGAGAACTGAGCAGGCAAGCCAGAGAAGGACCCAAGAGCCCATTACAGAGCTAGGGATGAAAACTGCGCTGACATCCAATTATTCGCTTCCAATGACTTGGAAAATGAGGGGCCATCACATGCAGAACTTGTAGGTGAGGTGTGACTTCCTAACAAAGGAGAGTACTAAACTCCTCACTGGAGCTCATTTGCACATCAGAGCAGGATATAGCCATGACCACAAAGCAAGAACCATGCGTCTTGATGTAAATGCTAAGAGCAATGAAATTCAGCCTGTTTAACCAGCACCTTTGATTATTTTGGTTTTTTCCCCTTGCTCAGTAAGGTTGGCAATGCCCAGTTGGAAAAGATCTTTCATTTTGCAAGGTACTCTCTTTCTGCCCATTTACTCTTCTTCCCTAAACGATTCTCTTCCCGACAGAGTCAAACCTCCAGTGGCCTCCTTGCAGTCTTGCTGATCAGAAGAGCTGTGTTCTTCTAAATTCAGAGCAGGAGGATGATTTACACGACCCACCGCTGCTGCCCAGCACAGCTCCTGGGGCTGCCCACCGAGCACTCGCAGCTCTCTGCGGGCTGTCAGTCCTTAGAGTAAAACCACTCGCCAAAAAAAAAAAAAAAAGAAGTATTAGATGGATTGAAGGAAAGTGTGATCCATTCACCGACAAACTGTGAGCAATGTCAGCGGCAAAATTCTTTGAGTAAGCTATCCATCATGGATTATTCATTCATCTCGGCTAGTTACGAGGAAAGATAGCACAAAAGTGAAAATGTTCCACTGCCAATTATTTATTTAAGAGATGTTCTCCTCTGCAGGCTCAAAGCACTCGAGCAACAGCGTTTATCCCGCTTTCCTTGGGAAAGTCCGTGTCTCTGCATATTGGTAGAAATAGAGAAAATCTATGCTGATGTTGAGGTGAATTTCCCTGCATTGAGTTTCATCACCTTTATTCTCAGCTCCACTGTTTTTGGTCCATTCCAAGCAATATTTCTTTCCCTTCAATGTTTACACCCTTTGGATATTCCTAGACAGATATTATGTTCTCCATTAGTCTTCTCTTAGCCTAGCTGTAAGTATTTACTTCTTTTAATCTTTCCCCATCAGCCAGTCCCTCCTGCCTCTTAATCATCTATGCTGTTCTTCTCTGAATTCCCTCCGATTTGTCTACATCACTCTTGTTTATGATTCTGAGATCTCATTTAGCATTTGATTTCTGCCAAAAATAAAATTGAGCTTGATTGTTTTCACTGATGACTGAAGGAGACATGAATTGTTGCTTGGAAAACAGTCCTTGAGACAGCAATATATGAAAGAGAAAAAATAAAGGCAGCTCCATCAGGCAGACAAATACATAGATAATATCACGTAGGCCAGCTTTGGCTAGATTGAATCTCAGAAGTGCGGCTGGTACGTGATGACAGTAATAGCCACCACTATTAGAGTGTTTAGCTTTTAAACAGAAATGAGAGTTATAACTCAGGCCCCGGCATAAATCACAGGGCCATGAAAATCTCACAAACGCATGCCTGACCAATAAACCAATATGAAATTCCTTGTCCTTGGTGAAAGTAGCAAAATTGCCACTTCCTTTGTATAGGAAAATATGTGTGTTCACTTTGGATACAGCAATTTGGTTTCAGGCATGTCATTGAGACCTTCAGCTTGGAAAGTTGTAATCTTTTTTGGAAAGGGACATTTGAATTGCCCCATCGTCAGAAAAGAAAGTGGCAAGGGCAAAGGCAGACTCCAGAACAATCTTAGTCTAATGAAAGAACATCCAGCTGGTCATCTGTGAGACGAGCACTAGGACCTGTAGTCACTGTCCACTCCTTTCAGAGCTGCATATGGGAAGGTATCTGTTGGAATCTGTATTTGGATTTGGGAGAGGCGGGGTGGTGCTGCAGGGTCCTCATTGCTTCTGACCATCGGGCTACTTTATTTGTGTCGCCAAATTTGAGAATTTGACGAAAAGCTCAACAAGAGGTGGCAATGCACGCTTGCAGCCCA
>VXBO01007021.1:998-33198 GCA_013400135.1 Rhinoptilus africanus
CCCTCACTTGGTCCTCCTCCACCCAGGGGAAGTCTTCCTCTTTCCCTGTTACTTTCTCCAAGGCCTGGGGCTCTTGAGGGCTGGGCTGAGTAGTAAAGACCGAGGCAAAGAAGGCATTCAATAACTCCGCCTTCTCCGCATCCTCCGTCACCATGGCTCCTGTGTCGGTCAACAGTGGTCCCACAGCTTCTCTAGTCTTCCTTTTTCCTCCAATGTACTTGAAGAAGCCCTTCCTGTTGAGCTTGACATCCCTTGCCAGGCTGAGTTCTAGGGCAGCCTTGGCTTTCCTCGTTTCATCCCTGCACGCTCTGGCGGCATTCTTATAGTCCTCCCAAGGGATTAGGCCATTCTTCCACTTAGTATAAACTTCCTTTTTCCATTTGAGCTTGTTGAGAAGCTCCCTGCTTAGCCAGGCTAAGGATACCTGGGAGAAGAGATCAGCACCTCCCTCTCCAAGGCTTGTGCAAAGCTTTATCAAAAGCTGTTACTAACAGCCAGTTACCAAGAGATAGGAAGGAGCCAGGTTTGTCCTCCCTATTGTTGCTACTTAAAAATGTAAATTCCTTACTTGTATAAACAGACTTCAGAGAAACTGTGTGGGCCTGCAGGCAACACAGGACCGTTATTTAAGTAAACATCTGACTTTTGAATGACACACATAAAATGGTAAGCACACCAAAATCCTAGCCCAAAGGACTCCTAGGTGCTGGCTATACCTTAACTCTCTCCTTCCTGAGAAAGAAGGCGGTAGCATGCAGGACATCTGCTGCGTGTGTGGAGTTGTGGTATGAGTTGGAGGAGTGGTAGTTGGCTTCAATCACCTGCAGCCATGCTCGCAGCGTTGCTTCTGAGCAGTTTAAAAACTCACAGACACCAAACCGGGCAAAAACTTTTAAGCCCAGATACACTAATGGCCTGAAAAACAATAGAAGAAAAAAAATCACAGCTGTAAAATAGGAACTTCTGATGTTCTGAAGCGCGGTGGGTTTGACAAAGTAATCAACAAGACCTTAAAAATAAAAGGGGGGGGAGGAAATGGTAAACATTTTTAAATTGCACATCTATAAACTCTCAAAAGCTTGGCCAAAGTTACAAATTATTACATCTGTCATCCTTTCAGACATTATTGTAACGTTTTGCAGAAATGGTGCAGTTCCACTAGAGTTTCACCAATTCTTGGGGCTTCAGAAAAAAATTCTTAAAGGCTCGAGTCTCTCATGTTTTTAGTATCTGTCAATCAAGCAAAAATACTTTTTTTTTTTTCCTGAGGAGAAAAAGCAGACTTTGAACATGACACAGGCGCGTCCCAAAGGCTAAAAAGCCCTAAGACAAAAACCATCAAATGTCTACTGTTTCAAAGAATCCTGTGAGTTCAGGGGGTCCAGGTTTCTACTTCCTGACTATTTGAAGTTGGCAATATGCAAAGTACATGGATGCTTCTCAGAGCAGCTCTTAGCATCAGGTTACTATTTCATGTGAACTCTTCAAGCTTTAGGAGGACCGTATCACTTCCTAGAGCTGAGGCAGGGGGTCTGCCATCGGTAACTCCCCCGTCCCTGGAATTCCAAATGCTAACTGGCCTCGGATAACTCTGTGTGCATGTCGGGGTGTGGGAGGGTGCTACGGGCTGGACTAAACAGAATTAGCGTGTCCTGAATCCTACCAGCAGTGATATCCCATCTGGAGAGGGAATTTGATGTCTGGTGAATGCAATGCTGGAGTGGACAGCGATGAGCCTGTGAGTGAAATAGTAAGTAGGGCAAAATTTCTGATTTTGTTGGTTCTTAAATCCAAATCCACCATGGGCTGTAATTTACTCTGTATTGCCTGCGACAGGGTCCTATCTATCTAGCAGTCGCATTTTTAACTCCGGCAAGATGATCTACAAGGCTACTGAGCTCAGAAAGGCATAACCAAAAGCCAACATCTGCAAATTAGAACCAGGGAAAAGCAAATTCCAAAAATGGCCATTTTCTTCAGAGTACAAGAGAAACGGTAGTCTCTCCAATTCTTTGCATCCTGGAATTAAAATCACTTTTCTCTGTGGATAACATGCTTGTTTTTGTGGTCCACATGACCTCAAAACCACTGGCGTCTTCTTTCATTGTAAGCTTTAAAATCTCAGGCTCTTGATCCTATCAATGGTTTATCCTCCATCCCAGTTTTTTATCCCTATAATCAAAAGCCACAGTTGGCTCAGAGCTTCTTAAATCACAGGGTGATTTAGGTGAGGGAAGGGAGAGGCTTGCTTTTTCCAGCATGAGTATTTGAGCATCAGCAGGAAAAAGCGGCATCGGTGGGACACCCAGCATGTAACGACACCGGACTGTGCCGAACAGTGTCACCCGGACAGAGTGGATGAGGCTCAAGCAAGGTACAAGTTGAATGGGAAACAATCCTGGAGGGCTGCAGGCGCTGTCAGGGAAGAGAACAGTCGGCACAGGGCTCTCCGTGCATCTTGACCATGGTGTGAAGCCTGGCCTGTTAAATGGGACAAGTGGTATCAATGCACGCACACAGAGTAAAAGACAGACGTCTCTCACAGATTTGCTGTGTCTTTCTTCAGTTTTTCCAGAGCAAAGTGCTTTCTGCTACAGCTCCTCAACAACCCTTTTGCGGGCAGACAGGGAAAGGAATCCAGTACCTTTTATTTGTAACAGCCTCCAACTCAAAAATATTGAAGTCCCAGCTCTCCTCATTATCCAGGAGCTGTGCGATACAGGGAGGAACATCATTGATGGTGTTTGGCACTGATAGGTGACTATGGCTCAGGTTCATATCTGTTGAAATGGAATTCGGGAATTACATTATTTCTGGATTATTTCCCTTTCTGAACATGCAGAATTCCATTTAGAAAACAACTAGTTTTCAAGAAAACAACTCTTTTCCTTACATAAAAACGTCTGTAAAAGATTATAATGCATATGGCTTATATTATTACAGAGGATTTGGACATAAACCAAAAAGATTGGTGAACATTTCTTTGAGTGAAAATTTGTTTTTTTCTTGGTCTGAATTTCTACATTTTGAAATGTATTGTTTTACTTATTTGAACCTGCTTCAACTCCAAAATGGAGGCAGTCTAGCACTTGTTCTGCCGTCGCTTAAGATAACCGTTTCCAAGGACATACATCCTACTGCAAATTAGCTTGGAGCTCTGTATCACTAACATCTACAAAAGATGTCACACATGCAAAGGGAAGTTTAAAGTGGTGGCTTACTCTTAGAAAACACATATTCATTTCCTGACAGTCTTCTCAAACCATCCTGAAAAAGCAAGTTTACCATAAGTTTCAGGCAGAGTATCCATGCATAATTAATTGCAAAACCACTGCATGCACTTTAGGCAATATCCTGGGTTCTAAAAGCGCTGCTCCTATTGTAGCAGTACAAGACCCATCCTTTTTTTAAGGTCTTTCAAAACAGATATGAAAGGATCTAAGGAACATTAGTATGAGATCTCCAGAAAGGATATTATTAACCTCCCTGACCCTTTCATTGGCACCTGCTGTATTTCATCATTCAAATTATCCACTATCATCTATTTTTCATTTTCTTTATATTATTTTAACAAGGATTAGCTCAGTGTTTGTTAAAAAATCAGGTAAACCAAAGTGAAATCTAGGTGGTCTGTCTCTGGCTGCCGTGACAGGACCAAAGTCAGAACCTGATTAACCTCACTCTTACAGAGGACCAGCTGTAGAGCAACCCCTCTAGTCCCATCCAAGCTTCTAGGCTTTCTAAAAAGTATCTCCTTGAGACAAATCAGATTGGATGATGTAGTTTCTAGTGTCAGCCATGTTCACTTATGTATGAGGATGAGTGCACCCAACGGACTGAGGCATGGCCATATCTTACTACATCTTGGTGCCTACTGTTAGTAGAGAGACCAAAAATATGTCAGTGAGATAGTGATGAATTATGAGTCCTTTTCCCAGTGCTTCTGAAATTTTAGCACAGCAGAGCACTGAACTGTGATCTAGGACACTGGTAGCAGTAATTTAATCTTTGCTAATTTTACTCACAGTCATCAGACCTCCAACAAGATCACTTGTGTGAGGATCTTCATCTTTGGTACCTAGCTGAGGGGAGTAAAGTTCTGTTGTCCGCAGGATGTCCAGAACTCTGTCCAAGGCCTCTGCTACTGTGATGGGGCTGTTTTCCTGGGCAGCATTAATTATGTTAATAACCTGAAAACAGATTAAGGAGGCAGGTGAGGAAGAGAGAATGGCACTTTTGTCTTTCCTTAGTACAAAATCTTTATTCCTGGCTTGATTATGGTACTTCCCATTTAGCAAATGCTATGTAATTCCNGATTCCCTGGTATCCACCTGCTATTTGTAACTGGCAAAATCCCAGGAAGTGAAAGCAGAAGGGTGTGAAATATCTGAAATAGTTGCAGGTGGGTAGACTGAAAACTAGCCATGTCCCAGGCCTTCAGCATAACCAGGGCTGCTCAGAAGCTATCATTTAGTCCTGAGAGGAAAAAAGGAAACAAACGAACTCCTGGATGTAATTCAGATATCCTGGTATTGGATGTAAAAAACTTAATTGTCTTGTGAAAACGAACGGCAGAGAGCAGCGACAGCTGGGCTGTGGTTGAGGGAGAAGAGGTGGCTCTCCTTTGCCTCCCACCTTATGTCTCAGCCACAGCCTGGGAACACAACAACACAGCAGCACCACACACTGGACTGAGAGGGAGAAAGCCCCAGTGCTGTCTTCTCCAGCAGCCAGAAACTGCTGCTGAGGCACTACAGACATCCCTGCTCAGGGAGAAGGAAAAGGAAAGGAGCCAGTTGCTCTAACAGGCACGGTGGTGCTGGGAAGTAAACAGCGTGATGCCAGGAAGAGAAGATGGGGAGAGAGGAAAAAAGTGGTTTGAGGATAAGAGATGGAAGGCATCCTGGTTTGCCAGACGAGTGATTGTGCAGCTTGTTTGTGAGAGCAGGGTTTGTGTAACGTGGATAGTGAAGAAAAGACTGCAAGAAAGCAGAGGGAGACAATATGGTGCAAGTGCTCTCTCCTCTGCATGCTATCTTACAAATATCAATGGTAGAAGCAACGCTGGGACTGGAAGCACATGTTCTCTTACAAGTGCACAGCCCCACAAAGCAGGGTCCCTTCCTGCCACAAGCAGTGAACCTAGCAAGGACACCCTTTTCCCCTTTTTAACATTCCTCCTTGTGACTAGAACTTGGAATGAGAGTATGAGATGCAGAAAGAAGGTAAGAAAAAAAATAATTAGTTAAATTATTCTGTTAAATATGAGTTGACAGGAAACCCCTGTCTGTCCTGCCACAAACTACATACTTCCCTGTGAGAGCAACTCCAGTGTCTGAGTTTGTGGGAAAGGCAGTGCTCAGGACTCACCTTTGTGATAGGAGCTTCTATTGTCATTGAGTGGATCCTTGCCATGGAAGAGTACCGTCGGGTCTGTAAACTTGGAGCTGCCATTAAAGAGAGCACCGTTAACATGACGCAGAGAGTAAACCAGATGGCAGCAATTAAAGAGTGCAGAAAGCTGTCTCTGGGGAACAGCATGACACAATTCAGCCTCATCTCCCATTTCTCCTGTATCTCCTCTCCTGCAAGTTCTTGCTTTACTGTTTTATTTCTTGCACTGTTGTCTACCTCCTTTGCAGCTACCCATCACTTCCGCTGTCAGTTTTTCTGTCCATCAGTCACTTCAGCTAAACTGAAATGCAGCTATACTTAAGCTATATTAGACTTCACGCACAGTACCTGCCACTCTCCCTCTGTTTGCAATGGATCTCTGCCAGACGTGGCTCCTCCTGTGAGTGTGCATGTGTACGTCTCTCATCCCAGTGACACAGCTGCTCTAATGAAACCTGTGCCTCTCTCTAATGAAACTCTCTCTAATGAAACTGTGCCGCTCTCACTACGTACTGGGGCAGAAAGAAATCTCTGCCACCACCCCTTCCGGCCCCAGCCAGCAGTCACAAGGGCTATCAGGAGCAGAAGTACTGCTCCCAAGGAACCAGCAGTTGGTCCCTTCGTGTCCCACACTGCTGAAAACAAAATGCTGCTTCGGGACCACAAGCAGCAGCTTTCTGAGAGCAGTGGAACTAACACTTCACCACGCACCCTCTCGGCAGGCTGCCCCCACCCTGCGGCACGGACGCTCCCCCTCCCTGTGGAGGCGCCGCAGGCATTGTGGGCTGGTGCTGGGGCACTGCTTTGCAAATCGGAATAGAGAAGTTTCACAGCAGTTATAAAAACTGGAGCAGTCTCTGTTTGAGCAGCTGTGAATCTGTCTGGTTCCTCTTTCATTCTCTGTTTTTATTGCCTAGGGCAAGTCTTTATTTATGACATCATTTTTGGCAGTTTACTTTCTTACCATCACTACTTTGAGATGTTATTGACTTAACATCAGTTGAGTCTTTCCTTCTGTTCTTGCATTTGAAGGAATGGGATTCTGTAAATACAAAACAAAAGCTTTAAAAATGCATTAAGTAAGATCTTTACAGAGTCTTCTCCATCTAAAATTCTGAACATTTAATTAAATGATCTTAATGATACCACTTAAATGGGGGAAATATTGTAACCTCTGCACATCAGACACAAGCAACTCAAAGTCTACCAATTTACAGCAACTTGTCTAAAGTCACCTGGAAAGCTGTTTCACAAAGAAGTCAAGACACCTTATAGGACAGGGGAGTCGATTTGTCTAAATTTAGCTGCCTAAAAGCAGCTGTCTCTCAGGCTGTCTTTGTCTAAGATAGTTGTCAAAGATCCTGCTTTAGGAGAGATGTCTCCGGCAGGTGGGTTGAACCCCTCCTGCAGGTCCCTTTTGCTCTCCACTGACCACTGAACAAGCCTGAGTTTAACTGCCTGGAAATTTAGCCAAGTGAGAAAAGTCCTGTCTCAGTCTACACTCTTCCAGCCCAAGCACTATTCAGACTCAGACAGCCTTTGCTTTTAATTTGAATAATTGCTTGTACCCTGGGTTTAAGAAAAATCCAACATACCGAGAGTGATTATAAACAATCAATTCAATTGCTATGAAAATTAGCCATGCGTCAAGCTGTCATTCTTGAAACTGCCATTTGCTAAAGCAAGAGAAATTATCACATCCAGACAAATGCAATAGCTGGATAAAATGCCTGGGGACAGCGTCAAAAGAAAAAAAAAAATTTTCGTAAAATTTCGTTTTCCTCCAAAACATTACAGTCTGTACTCTCCCTTACGTTTAAAAACAGCAGTCGTGCATTCATGCACGTCTTTTCAAGAGTCACTGTGGTACCTATTCCCAGAGTATCTGAAACGCCACTCAAAGATCAGAGACACCAGCAACCTTTCAAAAGGAGAAAACCACCATATGAAGAATCAGAAATATAAAAAGTTGATGTTGTCAACATAAGGACCAATTTGCATAACTGTGTTACAAGACAGAATATATGCAGCCTGCCTCTAGCAAAAGAAAATGTTAGTATATAATTCTGCAGAATGAAAAATATATCCATCATAAAAATGACTGAAATACAGCTTCTGTCTTATTATTTGCTTTACCACAAATTTACAAGACAATTTGGGTCTTTTTACGTTTTTGTAGTCCAGACTGGAGAAATGGAAATCATTTTCCTCTGTTGACAGCTAAGAGTGGGGAATAACTAATGCATATTAAATTATTTTATTTATTTATTTGGCAGGACTCCTCTTTCAAACCCCTTTCCTGCATTAACATTTGGAGGAGTTTAACAAAAGGCACCTGAGTGGGAACAAACTTTTACACATAAACATAGCTGTGAGTGGCAGTAGCAGACAAGACAACTGTCCTTGTATTAAACACCAACTAGCAAGTTGGAAACTTTGCTAGTGCCACCTAGAGAGCCACGGGTGCATAAAAGCTACTCTGTGCCACGCTACTATTTCAGCTGAAAATATTTAAATGCCTAAAAAAAATTAATTTCCTTCATCTGGTGAGCAAAATATTTCCCCATCCAGATGTGTTACAAATCGCACCATCGCAACTGGCACGATCCACATGGATTTTTTTTTTCTGCCCTCATCACATACTGATATATGCCAATGGCTCTGGGAATTTATTCTTGGGGCACGACTATGGGCTGCAGGAAAGGGTAGCCTACACCACTTGACTCTAAGGCTGCCTGCTTTCACACTGCACTGCAGTCATCGACATGCTTCATGGGAGGTGGTTTCCCAGTCTTGCTGAAATCTGTGACAATAATGAGCAAACCTAAATGCCCCACATAACCTGCAAAATACTGTAAGCTAGTAACTATGCGTTAACTAGTAACAAGTGTTCTTCAGCTTAATTCACAGGTGTTCTCACCTTCCCTTGTCTGCAAGAAAGAAACAGCAAGAAAGAAAAACTGCATTTATTACAGGGAGACCGGACCAAAGAGTTTAACACATGATGAGCCGGTTCTGAAGGCAGCAATGGTAATGAGAGCAGCAAACTCCATATATTATCTTTTCTCCCCTCTGCCCAGTATTGTCATCACCAAGCTCTCCGATGCTTGTACATATTTCTTGTGCTACTTGGCACAGCAGGGGATGTCAAGCAGTCACTTCCCGTGCTCTTGGTATGTTATATCCTCCTCCCATGTGAAAATCAGGAGCTGCCTGACATTGCACAGCAACGTTGTCCAGTGCTTGATAGCAGGCAGGGCCTCGCCTGCCAGAAGGTAAGAGGGCACGAAAATCGGTTCACTCAGAATAAGAGAGCAATGCTGCGCCTGGCTCAGATCACTGGAATCACAAGCTCAGAATCGGCCTTTATTGCCTCCTTCTTCAGGGAAAATGGTTATTCCAAACATTACACAGCATGGTAAGATTACCCCCTTACGCTCCAAACCTTTAGTCAAAAGCTGCCCGCAGAAGTCACTGAGACCTTCAACGTGCTGTCTGCAAGCAAGCAATCCTGCCCGAGACGTGGGGCAGAGACGCTGCAATGGCTCAGCACTGACTGGACACGACCAACTCTAGCCTGGATACGACGGACCACTATCTCAGCCCTGTGATGGGGCCAAAACGATGGCCTGCCAACAGGTCCTAAAATTGGAAACACTGGGGCAGGTCTGCTGTCACAAATCAGCACAGTTCCACATTAATTTCAAACAGAACGGGGTGCCAAGGGGCACCACCTTCAGGATCAGACACAGTGTTTTAGAGCAACAAAGAGCAAAGCATCTTAACTCCGAATGCGCGGCAAGAGCTCTGCGCAGGAGGCTGAGTTATTAATGATGGCTACAAACCCAATTCGTGGTGTGACATCAGAGCATTTGGCAGCTGTCATTGGCCATCTGCTCTGACCACTGACTCGGCAGAGGGAAGAGACAGCATTTCATACCAGCAAAGCACTTGGCCACGACCTCAAGCACAGCCGTATATAAAGGTAAAAGACAGTATTCTGACCTGACTGAGAATTGTCTTCTGTGTACTTCTCATCACCGTGACTTTTGTAGAGCTGAAGAGGCACCAAGAGTGAAATATATATGTAAGGAAAAAGGATACAAAAAGATTTTAAAAGGTCTACTTTCCAACATTTACTGTTCAGTAATTAAAAAAAAAAAAGTTTGGCAAAGACATTTCTTCAGGTGCAATTAAATGTAGAGAAATAATATGAAAATAAACAGATATGCAATGCAGGAAGCCACAGCTATGGTAGTGCTTTTATGTACTAACTTCATGTTTAATGTCTGTGTCTGCAACAGAAGTGATATTCATTTAAACATAGCTTTTTAAGTGCAAACTGCATATGAACCTGAAAGATTCCAGGAATAAAACATGAAAAGAAAAAAATAACCCAAAAATATTCACTTTCTTTCGCTCTGTACAGCAATTTAAAACCCATTTTGAGGGTTATTATCTAAGCTATTTTTTCATGCATCCTTTCATGAGTCACTGATAAACTGGACTTCAAAAAATCTAGTTACAAAAATAGGTCTTCATCAGCGGAAGGGTAGAGGTAGGTGTCATCCATCAGAACTTTTTTTTATTTCAAAGTAATTTTTAATCATAATCATGAATGAAAATTTTAAATGCAAAATCTTAATTCTTTATGCTTCTGAAACATCTTGGGTAGCTCCACCGGTAGATGTTTCATTTTTTTCTTAGAATTTAAATGGCATATTTCCATCATCTTAAAGTTTACACCTATTGCTTGGTCTACAGTAACACAGATGAAATGCTCCTCTTTTCCATCTTGCTCAGAGACAGAAGCACAGTCTGTCCAATACACGACAGTTCAGTATCTGCTAACCATGTCACCCTGTTCCTTTTTTACACAGTTACAAGACAGTATTTTGCTGTTAATAAGAAAACTGAGCAGAACTTTCAGTTCCTGAAGTCTAAAATTAGCAAATGACGTATTTAGGTAAAGCTAACAGGGACACTGAAATGGACTAAAAATAAAACATTGCTATTTTTATGGTATGCACTAGAGAAGGTATACATGCCCTCTACTTCAGATGAATAAACTTCAGTGCTTAACACTGCACTTATCATATTTAGGAGTCCAGTACTGTCATCTAATCTGTGGGGACTGGCCCCTCTGACCAAATCCATCACCTGCCTATAGCAAAGCACTAGATTGCATGGAACCAAGAAATCCATGGTTGTGGCCTGTGAGTTAAAAGAACAGTACAGCAAGGTTGTGCTTATGTGCTTTTAGTGTCCATATCATTTTGTGACAGTGCATGCTGCATGGTCCTTACAGGGGTTATTCAGGAAAGGAAGGAAAGCAATGACACCATTTCTCTTTTCCATCATCACTTTTCCATCATTCTTGCACACCTAGGTAAGCTATGAGGGCAGTTACACAATTTATCTTGAGCCAATATGTTCTTAAGAGGAGAAACACCACCTCTGTTTTAAATTTATGAATATGTAAACACCAGACTCTATCTTGTCAGGTCTCAAACTGATAAAGGCAGCATTAATCATTACCTAGGCTCCAGTACAAGGGAATAGTCACATGAAAGTCAATTCCTATTCATAAATCTTCACTGTAAGAATATTTAATACACTCTCAGATGTATTTTTTTTTTCCTGTGAATAAATCCAACATGCTTAATTTTGGTATGTGATAAATCTGGCACAGAAATCCATGAAGGTTCCTACATGATGATCTGTAATCATACTGTGATAACCCTTACGGAGGCTGTCAGTAATGACAAAGAACACGTCTACATTTTTTAAGGGGAAAAAATGCATAATAATGTAAGGATGTTTCTAAGTCTGCATACAGTGTCTGAATGCTGAGATCAAGCCATTTAAAATTATGTAGATGCAGTGAAATATCAGATATTTGCATCAACATTTAAATCATGACAGCTTTTACTGTTCTGTAACTAAATAAATAGTTTGATTTCCTTTTATCCTTCCATAAAGAATTATTTGTGGCTTGAAAAGAGACCTAGTGCTATTTTAGGGCAGAGAAAAGTTCTACTGACACAGGTATTTAGGCATGGATTTTAGGAAAACTGCAGTGTCCACATGTTGATCAGGATTGATGACATCACATTAATATTGTTACAAAAATAACTCTAATAAGTCTTACGAATATAATATAGATATTGCTATATGTCACCATCACTGCCTATCTATAATGGGGAAAAAAAAAAAAAGCCAACCCAAAACCAAAACCACAACCACACTCAAAATCTCCAAATTCTGAGGCACTCTGAATTTTTCATGCAATGCGAGAGCACCCGGTGCTCTACTACAGGCAGGAGATACTTCCACCACAGAAGCAACACAGAATGATTACCTAGTTCTGTTGGAAGCACCTTGGTTTTTTTCCCCAGTTGACGTTAAATCTCCACAGCCCACGCGTTCTGTTAGGCTGTGGTCTTAAACCTTTGTGGCAGATCTCTACATTTGTGGAGAACCCTTTGAAGGCCATATCCCTGGGCTCACCAAATGTGTAAAACTCCCCAGAACCTGTAGCTCATGGACTTAGTGCTTTATACACCAATAACTGCTTATGAAACCAATACTAAAAACATGAATTGATGGTGCTTTCCAGCAGTGTCAATAGTACAGAGAATATCAATGTGGCCTTGGACACAAGCGCCTGATTAAAATTTGTTTCTTAAGCTTACTGGCTTAGGCAGCCCAATGAACGGACCAATGAAAAACAGAAAGGAGAGGGACTTTTCATCTGTGTTCCTACTGTTGCTTTTTACAGATGACTGCAAGTTTTGTAATGGTTTTGCACTGATTGTCTTGCACTGGGAGTATCACATCCACACTTCCCTGTACCAGTATTTCAGCTGTGTGTATATTATAGAAAAAACATTGAATTGTATCTCAACATCAAAGTGTCTATAAGTGAAACAATAACGATGATGAGGTTTAAATAATGAATTTATAAGTAGTACATATAACTTTAGCACTGCTTCTACGACAAAACGCTCTTGCAATCTAGCTTGAGCACTTTAAAACATCCTTCTACTGTAAATGACACTTTGCCGCTAATAGTAAAACCCATGTTTTAGTTCAAAGATGAGGTCAGTTTAAAACATTTTGAGCCCTGTTTTTCTGTAGCAGACCTTCAGTGTTCTTCCAAACCTTGTGCAGATTTCTCCCTTGACTTGTTACTACCTGCCCCTACAAAAACTTGTGCAAGAGGGATGGTTTCAACTGTCGAATCTTACAGAATACCACCAGTGAACTTCTTCCAATAGTAGAAGTTTTCCAATGATGTGTAAATATTAAGCATTGTTACATTGAAGAAGGGGCAACTAGAAATAGTAGTGACTTTCTAAATACCTTTTATGCACAAGTGTCTTTACCCACATTAAAATTCTAAATAAACTAAGATATGTAGTCACTCTCCTAAAGAACATGCAAACATATCATGTTTCCTAAGGACACCCTCGGTCTTAAATGTTGCCAGCTACTTCTTCTGCTCCCTGCTTTCTACCTCACTCCTATAGGCCACAGGATAAAGACACATTTCACTCCTTTGTTCACAAAAGTCCAAAATTCTTTACTCTATAGGCCATGTACTAGAGCATTTTTGAGGCAAAGGCGTGCAATAGGATCATTTGCCTCAGACACTTTCAGAGGGAGGGAAGCAGGAGCAGATGACAACAAACAGCTCCCCGTGCTGCCCCCTCCTTCGCTGCAGGACCTGCTTGGGTGGATATATGCCTGGACTGCAGAGACCAGGGCCAACTGCTACTGCTGGTTTACTTGGATTATGGCTTGGATTACAGCACTCCACAACATGTTCTGACGAGCATGCAATGTCTCAGGTCCTGCATGAAGGCTACTCTTTATTCAAGAACCACACACTGGCAAACCTTGTGACAGCTGAGCATAAGTCATTATTAGACATAAGCACACCAGATCAGACTGGCAAGAGCAGCTTTAGAAAAAGCCCCTCAAATCCCTTTGGACTATGGTCTGTTGCCCCACAGTATCATAGACTTGACTGTCACATCCACGCTCCAGAGAATTAAAGCCTTTATTTTTCTACTCATCAGTCCTACAAAAGGAGAACAGCCCATGCAAAAGCTGAAGTTTTCTTGCTTGCCAACAATCAATGAGAATCTCTATGGCAATACAGGTGATACCCTCTTGGAAAAATATCTTTCTGAACCAAAAAATATCATCTTACTAAAAGCGACTAAAATGAAGACATGCAAGAAATACAATACCTGTTTGTTGTTTCCATTGGTACAATGCAGCCTTTTGAGGGACACAAAGTGCCTTATTTTCCTAGCAAAAGAAATAATCGCTTGTTACCACATCAAACGGTAAAGAGAGAAGTGAAGTGGTACACCGCTGTTTTCTAAAGCAGAGGTCTCCAGGCCCTCATGAAACAAGATACCAAACTCAACACCAAACAGGCAACTGGGCAACAAGCACTCCTTCAGTTGCAGTCACTCCTTCAGCGTTACAACTATGGGGTTTTTTCTCCCAGGACACCTGATCCTGTTGCTCCTGCAGGAATTCACCTGTACATCTGGCGACAGAACTTGTCAATGTGCCCATACTATGCTGCAAAGGTGCAAGCACTTACAGGCACGCACACAAAGGGGATCACCCAGCTCCTCATTCTTCCAGCCAACAGTTTGTATACTATAGAATAACTTCATAAAGAAATGCATGGCAACATGAAACCTGAACATCAGCTTGCAGGTATCTATAGCAGTAACACTATTAACTGTTATGACTTTCTAGTTCTTTTAGTCAGCATAGGTGGACACCAAAATGGACAAACATCAGCAAAGAACATGACCTCAATTTTACTTACTCTTTCCACCTTGCTTAAAGTCAGCAGTTATATTATCACCCTGATGGGTAATACGTGGAGGTTCATGTCAAACTTACAGATGGGGAAAGCAGTGAGAAGTGCCTAAAAATGAGAAAGCAATTGTATTCTGGACAAGTTAGTTACCCTCCTTGACCGATCACAGGTGTTATCTTCACATGCTGCTGGATACTGTCTCCTGATTTTCTTCTTCCATAGTAAACTCCTTGCCATTCCTGACCAAACACAGACAACAGAGACAACATCTAAGAATACATGGCTTGCTGTCAAATATTCATTTATTATTACACAGCCATTATGTAGAAAATAATTACATACTATTTCATGGTTGTATTTTTTTAAATAGAGTAAAATTTATTAATACTTCATCAATTATGATTGCATTAACAGGCATTTGCTAATGTAAGGAGAGTGTAAATATGTTTGTCTTGTGAGAGAATATAAAATTTTCTCAAAGAACTTCAGGAATCATCGACTTTGAGGGGTTACAAACATTCCTGCTAGGTACCACCATAAGCATTGGTGTCTGCAACACATCCAGAGAATATCTCCCTTGGGACCAGAAGAACCAAACTCTGTGCTGAGCATCATTTACCTTTGAAGTTATCAGTCATCAAGTGAAGCCTTTGACCTTGATCAAGTGGACTACATGCCAACCAAGAGCCATATATGCACGATCCTTAAGCAGTGCGCTGATGCAGGAACAAAAGATATCCTCCAGTACAGATTAGAGAAGAAAGAAAGAAAAAGCAGAAGGCTTCTCTCTCCTTCCCACCTCAAAGAAGAGATATTTTAAGGCAGGAACTCCTTGGCAGCAGAGTCGGATGAAGTAGCAAAATGGGTGGAAAATACCTTCTCAGAAGAAGGCGGATAGATGCAGAAGACACACGGGGCCTTTGAGCAGGCAGGGCTAGCAGCCAGGCAGCCCATATAAATGAGGAGGAGCAAAGGAAGAGTGGCCAGCAGGTA
Source organism: Rhinoptilus africanus (assembly GCA_013400135.1). Lineage (NCBI taxonomy): Eukaryota > Metazoa > Chordata > Aves > Charadriiformes > Glareolidae > Rhinoptilus > Rhinoptilus africanus. The sequence continues at coordinate 16,237 of VXBO01007021.1, forward strand.
CTGCTAATGAACCAAGGTGAACCTGCAGACAACTTCAGATGGCGACCCCCAAAGCTCAGATCATTCCTGGAAGTGACTCAAAGGTTCAAGAACTCCTGAAAGTTCATGAAGCAGAGAGTGAGACAAGGAAGGGTGAAAGGTACTTCGGCAGCCCATGGGAGATGGGATAAGAGGCTTTTGCATGTATTAGGGGAACATAGGGCCAGGAACATGTAGCACTTTTGTGGCCCGTCACCACCACAACAGGAGTTCACAGTGCACCACAGATATTCTAACTATAGTTAGGAAAACAAACCCCACTGGGTGCTGATGTATTTTGGTCACAACGGGTGTATGCCACGTGGTGCTCAAAGCATGCAGTCAATGAAGGCTCTGCAGTTGTGACAGAACAGTTAAATCTTTTGGTTGGATGACGCAGACGCCTGAGAGAATGACTGAGGGACAAATTGTTAGGTTCCAACTAACGAAAGCTCCATGGGTTCTAAGAAAAACAGAAACACAGAAGACATTCTTATATTGATCTTAAGCCAACAGATTGGTAGAAGAGTTCTGTCAGACCCTAAAAGCAAATCTAAAGAAACCTGTAATTACTTGTCTGAGGCCTGGGCTGTTGTGCTCCTAAGACACCTAAGGAGCAGAACTGTGGTCTTTAATGTGCACTCCAGAAAACAATACTTTGTGTTCTTAAACCTAGAGCATGAAAAATAAAGCCAAATAGAAATCTAAAGCAATTTTGCATGAGTTATTTTATTTGCTTACCTTTCCTTTTTTAATAAATGTGTTGATAGTGTCTAAAAGATCCGCACAGTTTTTATCACTTTTTGGTAGTTCGGTAAGTTCCTTGCCGATAAGCTCTCCCTTGTGATACCCCATCATCCGTTCAAAGGCTGGATTAACATACTGCCAAAACAGAAGTTAGAATAATATGAAAAAGAACCTAGTTAAAGGATAATTACTCACATATAACTATGAAATTGTTCCAATTTATACATCTAAAGCCATAACCACGGATCCCTACAATTCAGTGTTTTTCATATAAAAATACCACATTACAGTTAAACATTTTATTTAAGTAAGGAGCTGAACTCAGAAGGCAATATCTAAGCTGCTATCAGAAGGAACAGAAAGAGAACAAAACTCTTTACTGTACAGGTTATCTAGTTATGCTACAGATTTCATTCTGGTTTTACCACAAGCAACATTAATTTACTCAAAATTATTATCTCCATGAAGTTACTGAAAGATAAGTCTTAACACTTCAACAGGTGCCAATGTGCACCATCTAGAAATAAGATAGTTCATTGTACAGGGCTTTTTAATGGGCAACAAAATTAAAATGCCAAAATAGAACAGAAACTGCCAAGCAAAGATCTCTTTGGGGTTCCTCTCTCCAAGTTCTATGAAACAGTCAAGTTTTTTCTCCCTACCTGAATGACATGATCTTCACTGGTTATTTCTATAGCTTCCTGACAATGGTCTAATGCTGTGAACACTGCATTACAAGCCCTGAAATCAGCAAAGGATTCCAATTAGTTTTATTGTTAGAACATTTTGCTCACTATAAATACATTACTATATTGTATTTATTGCTAAATGAGTCACAAAGTAGCATGTTGTTTTGACTAAACCGTGCCACCATCTCCATTATGATTTTTTTCAGGAAATTCAAGTTCAGACATCCCTATTGTTAACGTGTTTTTACTGCAGATTGCATTGTAAAATTTCTCACGCATACTGCAGCACCTTAATAGTATATTTCTTTTTCTAAACGTGCTCTAGACAGCAGGAACTAACAACTAGCAGTAAAAATAACAAAAGGCTGTTGCATTAGAATAGAAACTTTTGTGATCATTGAAGATAGGGAGCACAAAAATCAGCAAAGCAGATATGTACAAAGTTTTCAGTACAGAAAATACATTGGCACTATCAAACAAGTTGTAATACATAACATAATTAAAGGAAACAATTTAAGTCATCTCAAACTCCTACTCAGAAAAATATAAATTTTCCTGCTTCCAAGTAATAATTCAGTGACTTGATTTCCATACATCCTGACCTTTATTAGGGGCCAAAACAAACTTTGTTTCCCATTTGTTTCAGGGCTATCCTTGAACTAATGCAGGAAAAACCAAAGCCTTACCGTCTTGCTACAAAATTTAAATTACTTAAATTATAATTTACACAGGATGGGATTAACATTTATACAGCCTCCAAATACTAGAAAGAAAAAAGAGTGTATATATATATACATGTACATACGCACAGAGAGAGTGCATTCTAAAAGAAACAACCCAGGCATGCTTGCTTCGATAGATGTCAGTACTTCATCTAACTGCAACATCTAAACACAAACTAATTATCTTCTATGTACCTCTCATTGCAGGGAGCACAAACGCACCATGTGTAAACATTCTTGTATACAGTTATTACCTAAAAAGAACATCTTGCTCCCAGACTACATAGTGGAGTTTGAATTAATACCGATGACTAGAGAATTAAGAAACACAGGACATTGCTAGTTCTGCTTATCCTGGAAGTATCTCAAAACCAAACAGGATACACAAAGAAATATACACAGAGACATAGACACGCGGCCATGTGGATGTTGTATATGGAAGGTGACAACAGTATTTCAGCCCATACAATAAAGGGACCCCCCAGTGTAATTTCGCAAGTGATTTTATAGCAGTCCAAGCCAGCTTCAAAGTGTGATTTTGAGCTGTGTGAAGCAACTAATTTATCTCACTGATAGATGCCTGTCTGGCACACCAACTACCGGCAAATGTCATTAGGTAAACTTTCTGCAAGGAAACACATGGCTGTGTTTGCACTGTTCAAAGCTTAGTATTTTCATTTGATCTGGTAACCACGAAGCCAGCAAAATTACAAGTTTAAATGACCCATATGCTATTTGATTAATACACTCCTCCCACAGATGTCAAACCAAGCTTCAAACCAGAAGAAGCTATGTACAGAAGCGGAGCCCCACTTGGAATGCAAAGATACTTCTCACCACTGACATGACCTTATATACTGTTTTCTTGCCTGGTCCTACTTTTTCACCATGTTTCTCTTGTATCTGAACACCTGAAATATCCTGGTTTTAATTCCATTGACTAACTTTCTGAAAATACTGTGTCTTCCCTTTCACTTTTACAAATGTGTATAGAAAACCTCCTTAGACAGCAAATAGATCAGAAACCCAATGGGACAGTCATACAGTCCAACACTTTTTTCCCCACTTAATTAAAACACAGTGATGAAAACAAATTATAACCAAATAGCACTACCTAGCATTAGTTCTGCTTAGCTTTTAACAGCAAATTCATTTAGAGCACCTCTCTAGTCAGGGAAATCTTCTGCTGCAAGACATCATCTTCTCCAGAAATTATATCTTTTAAAAGGCTATTTCGTGCCCCTAGATGTTAGTACAAATGTTGCTTATAAGCGCTACTTGTGCTTGTTATGTGATGAAGAGTATTTAACTAATTGCCCTGGCTCTGCATCTACTAAACCCTTTAAACTACTTAACTATTCTGGGGATGCATCTGGCAGTGGCAGTAACAAACACAGAAATAGCACTGTTTGTTTTTCATAGCATTTTGCAATGCTGCCAAAGGTTCCCAAACCAGTCATGTTCAGAGGTGATGTAAATATATATATGCACACACATAAATACGTATGTAATGTGTATTATATATATACAAAAGACAAGATAACACAAGAGTACATTTTATATAATGTTATTATTTATATAAATTAAAAAGAAGTAGGCTTACAGTTTGAGTCACTACATTCAAGAGAACGAAAGCAAGCAGAATTACAAGTGGTATACTGCTGTTTCCTTAAACAACATATGATGAAAGATGAAAGAATTGACAATAGATGACATGCCACTGGGGAATGACATTGTTTCCTTCCAATTTTAACTAATTTAAAGATTTTTTTGGTGATAGCTATAAATAAACTTGCAGAAAAATATGGTAGCCAATATGAACCATGCTGGCTGTTCTGGAGTTTTAATTATCTGCATTCATCATTGATACTACTAGTGTAGAGGTGCTCAAACCTTGGCATCTTGTTCTTAAAATGAAACATAATCTACAAGCATTGTGTGTATAAATAACAGCTTACTCTTTCTATACAAACCTGATGGTTTTGAACTATGCTGACTTAATTCAGAAGTCATTCATTTCACGTTGAATTTGCAGCTGAACAACAAACCAAGTCAGGACCACCGTAACACCTAATTAACTTCTAAAATTTCACAGCTGATTTATTTTCCTGCCGAGTTTTGGAAAACACCTATTAAAAATCATGTGAGCCCAAATTCTGTACTTTTTTTTTTTTTTAAATTTACTGTAATTGCATTCTGCATGCACAAACATGTAGTCACTTTGGGATCAGTTTGCTTAGAAAAATCTCCTTCTTAAAGAGAGACACAGAAACCTGTAGAAAAGTGATAGTATTTTCTGTAGATGGGACTGGAATTAATTTATCACACCCAGGGCACTACACCTTCTCTGAATGACATTCAACTTCAAGGGCTTTTTTTTTTCCGTATAGTTGAGTTGTAAACATATTTACATGCATGTATAGGCACCTGTACTAAATATAAAATTAGTCATATTAAAGAAAAAGTGATAAGGGAATGAAAGTAATTTAATTTCTCACCAAGACAAAAAACTATGCTCCTGTGTGCCACGTCTCACCCAAGCAAGAAAATAAAACCTCAATGTATGAAGAGCCAGAACAAAGTTGCGCTCAGCTTAGTCTGTCAAATATGAAATCTCACACACATGAGATCAAGAATGACTTTGTGAAGTTTTACCATCATATAAATTTGCAGCCCATGAACTTACACACAGGACAGCATTTTTAAAATGTTACCGTAGCAATTAAATGAGCCAAAGCCATTGTTCTGCAATATTTCTGCTAAAGGATCTTGCCCTGACTGTAACACTGGTAATAACGGCTGCCAGAACAATGTCAAATTCAATATGGGCACCTGAAGACATATGGGACACAATCAAGCATCAGAGTAAAGGACATGTACTGCACTTTGCACTGAGGAAAGTTGTTGTTTAAACCACCAGTGAATGAAACATACACAGACCAAGCTTTCTTGGGGTATCAGTTACTAAGGCACTTAAATGTGTCCTTTACAAAATAACAGAAGAAGGAAAAAAGGGTGTAGTATATTAGTTAACATACACAAAGCACATATATGCGTAGCTGGGAGGAAGCAGAAAGTAACCTGACACAATCATGTAGACCAAGCAGTTGATGTTTGCAGTTTCTTACACTTCTACATACCGTAATTTGAACTGAGATCGTACTTCCCCATGCTCTATTTGAACCAGTTCATTGTAACAAGCAGTTATGCTGCTATTCTCCATGAATTGCTGGAAGACAAATCAAGAGTGCATGAAATAGATTGGAATGATTTTAAGCTGTTATTTCTGTTCCTGCATCTAAAACTCTAACCTTATAAAGAGAGCTGGCACAAGTCATGAAGGTGATTAAGCATCTCTCCTGTGAGGAAAGAGCTGGGACTGCTCAGCCTGGAGAAGGGAAGGCTGAAGGGGGAATCCCATCACGGTATACCAGTATCTGAAGAGAGAGCATAAGAAGACAGAGCCAGCCTGTCTCCAATGGTGCCCAGAACAGAGGCAATGGGAACAAACAAAAACACAGGACATTCCCTTTGGACATCAGGGAACAGTTTTTTTATTGTGAGGGTGACTGAACGCTGGCACAGGTTGCCCAGGGAGGCTGCAGAGTCTCCATCCTTGAAGATCTAAAGTTGTGTGGGCATGGTCCTGGGCAACTGCTTTAGGTAGCCCTGATTCAGCAAGGAGGTTGGGCAAGATGACCTCCAGAGGTCCCTTCCAACCTCAACCACCCTGTGATTCTGTAGAAATAAAAAGCTTTAGTTGTATCTTTTGTGTACAGCAATCACCTTTACCCCAGGAATGATTTTCTAGTTCTTAAGACAACATGTCTATCTAAACACAAAGCAAGTATAAAAATAAGCTAAAACCTCAACTGTAAATTTTCCCATTTGGTTTTAGCAACCCAGTTAGAAACAGATAATCTAAAAAACACCCAAACACAGCCTCACACAGCATTGCCTTGATGCTTCATTTTGAACATCTATCCTTAATTCAGAATGGAAAAGGAATCCCTTAGAGACATAAAACATTCATGCTAAAAAAGGGAAAAAATAATTACATTTAACATTTCATTTGTTTTCAAGCAAATATTGCAGCTGAAGCTCAGAAGGTGAAGTAACTTTGTTCCGCAGATAAGCTCACTGAGCTCTCACTGTGAATTCAGAAATGCAGAAAAGTATATAAAGTAAGGAGCATGCTGACAACAGTTAAAAAACTTCTATATGCTCCAGATAGGAGAGAATATCCTCTCTTTGTTAGGCAAAGGTAATAAGCTGAAAGGTCTTGTGCTTAGTCCTGCTGAAATCAGAAATTTTATATTGATAGAAGAGAAGTAGGTTCTCTGACTTCAGTTAAAGTTTACAGCTCATTAGTAACGCTATGAAGAGCTAAATCACTCCTTTAGAAACACACGCACCCACTCTAGTTTTCACAGAAGACAGCCTGTGCTGTCACTGGTTCTCACAGCCCAGCTGCATGCAGAGTCAAGAGGCAGCACTAAAACCTCCGAGGAGCAAAGAATGGCTTTTAAGAAATCTATGCTTCTCTCCCATATGAAAAATTGTGTTTTGAGGATCAATGGCTTAATCCCAAATTGCCATCAAAATGTAAAAAAAAAAGTAAAATTAAGAATAACTATTGACACGGGTCTGCTTCACTGCTTAGTGTTAAGATCTTAAAATATTACTGTAACTCTCACTTCACACACTAAGTGAATGCACGGGAAACCAAGAGGCACAATATCAAGGTGGCAGAAGCAAAGGTGTAAATGATGTTGTGTTTTTGCATAACAGCCTGTCTGAAAACAAACTTGTCTTCCACAGCACTGCAGGTTTAGATTTTTAGTTTTAGGGTGCTCTTTTAAATGTTCAAATATGCTTGTGCTAAATTTAAAACAATATAAAAACAAATTTATCAATAATATACAATTTAATAATGATGGCAAGTTATTTTACAAACTAAATTTACTAGAGCATACTAAATCTATTTATAAACTGAATTTTAAAGTAACTGTGTTTACTGACAAAATTTAACTGCTGCTGTTTACTGGCAAAAACCAACCACTATCTTGACACAAATCTTTGGCTAAGGATCAAGAATTGCAGCTTGTTAAAGTAATAAACCTGCTCTTAACTTTTGTATAGTCTTCTGCAGATGCACAGAATCTCTTTATTTAAGTTTATAGTACTAATGCTGTTCATTCACTGCCTCACTCAAAGCTGATAAATTAATTGGAACCTAAAAAAAGCAGAAAATATTTCCTTTTTCTATTCTGTGCATCTAAATGGGGCATGAGAAGCTGGAGATGTACTAACTCTCAAATATTAGAAGGTAGACAATACTTTCTTTTTTAAAAAATTAGCATTTATACAGTACATTTTGGTCTAACAAACATATACTCTAAATTGCAGCCTACTTCATTATAATTGGATTACACTGTTGTCCTATACAGAGCTTGACACAAGCCAAGACTCATCCGCTAGTAGGAATGCATCATTCTTACTGCTTAACAAGAAGTACCAGGTTTAATATTAAAGATTTATTTTGTTGCAAACTGTAACTTTTTAATAGCAACTGATCAATGAGAATCAATGTTGTTTAGGAAAAGTGATAAAGTTCAAAATAAAAGACAAGATTGTAACTGCAAACTTTAAGGTCCTTCATTTGCTAATTTAAATCATAGTTAAAAGTCAGTCAGGAAGCCAAATCACTTATTTAAATTAGTCCTTCCTAAGCAAGCCATCCCTAGTAGATTTATGAGGCTGAGAGGAAAAAGAAAAATCAGCATAATAAATGCACTGCAATAACATAACCATTAAAAATACAAACACAAAAGCTGTTAATGATATAAGCAAAAAAAATTTAAATAATTAAAATATCAGAAGATGTAATAAAATAGACTTTCTTGAGAAGGAAGAAGAAAAACCAGAAATAATTCAGCACAAAGAAAAATACCAAAGGAACATATAAAATTAACAGAAAATCCTGAAATATCCCTCTGTTCATAAAACTTAGGAATCATAGTGATCCAGATCTAGATAGAGATCAATCATCATTGATTTCATTAGAGGAAATGAAAAGTGATATCTTTAGGACTAGTTAAAATATACATTATAGGTACACATGAACATCGAAAGATATTAATCTAATATAAGTAGACATGGAGGCAACAGGACATTTTAAAGCAGAATAACCTGCTATTCACTGCACACAAAAAAATATGGTTATTTGCAAGAGCATCCCCCAAAAGAGATTAAAGGAGTTCTTTGGAATCTTTAGACCCAAACCTGATATAAAAAGTCTACAAAACTCCGCAAAAACGTGACAGATGAATTGTCTAGAAGCTCAGACTTTTTACTAATCAAGTTGGAGAGATACTTAGGAGGTAGTCACCATCAGATGGAGCAATTGCACTCGATGTTTGTGAAGGGAAGAGAAGGAAGACGATGAGCAAAAGTAGGACAAATGCTGATATGACGAACAGTCATAATGCAAAATAAAGCTACCAGAAAGGTTAGACTGCAAAAATAACAATAGTGAAGAGAATCTTATAATTGAAGCAGATATGATTTTCCAAAAATACATTTCATTTTGCTGATGAGGAAGAGGTGCCCTGCAAATACTGTCTCTATTTGAAGAAGGGTAGTTTAAAATCTTTGTTTGTGTGGGGGCGGGTATTTTGTGTTAATGGATTTAGTCCCTACTGATTCTCATCCAAGCAGAAACAATTCCTGTGTCCACCCCACTGTGAAAATAGGATCTTTGACATCAGATGTGTTTTAAAGGCTTGAAAAGAATTCCAATAGGGAATTACTATATCATGCAAGCTCTCAGATAAATTTGGGACAGATAGAGGGAATGGTTAGAGCAGCTGCCAGGTGCAAAAAGGTTTTACTTTCCCAGGCAGACAGCGTGCCACTGAGATGTCTCTCAGAGCCGCACAGGGTCTCCTCTGACTCTGGTCAGTACTTCGCCTGCAGTTACAATCTAGCCCACAAAACATATTGCCCTGCATTGCTGTCAAACGAAATACCGGACTTGAGAAGAAATACTTTTTTCTTTTTTTTTTTTTTATGGGAGCAAGAGAAGGAGAAAATTACACTGAGAAAGCACTAGCATCCTTGGGCTGACCTTTTTCAGCCTCAACCTTTCCAATTTTTGGACAATCTAAGCACTTCAGAAATGCTTTTGCCTTTAATGCTTTTGCCCCCGCAGTACCCTTGCAGGAAAGGTAAGATCTGTCACCTGGTTTTGGAGATGACCTCTAAATGATGACTCTGGTGCATGTTCTACTTTGTAAAGAAACTCCAGCTAAATATGAGTTACCTCAGATACTGGCCTCAGTGTGAGCATATGAGATTCTGCTTGGGTTAATTCCCTTCCTTCTCTGATTTTTTTTCTTGCAGTTAATTGTCCTAACTATCCATAGTTAATTCCCCCTAACTATCCACTGATATGCTTCTATCATTTCAACATATAACCTTCCTTATGAACCCCTCACTATAATATTACAGCTGATTTATATTACATTGCCATAACAGTAATATCCATCCAAAGGCACTCACACAAAGGTTTGAATAGGGTAAGGAACTGAACGTAGATTTTCAGAGCTGAGAACTCCTGCCTTTCTGCTCTCTCCTACAAAGCTGTTATGAGAAACAGCATGAACAGTTATTTTCCCTTCTGCTGCCTGTACATGAAAGACTCTAATGCTGTCCTGAGAAGAACAGGTGTAAGCCAACACAATAGACCTCATGAAAAAAATAAAAATTCTTCTTCACATCAGGAGAAGCTGGACTAGGCTTGTAGTCCCTTTAGAAGAGGAATCCCAACAGTCTGAGGCACACGGAGATGTCCAGATGACTAGTCAGGATGCTGTGATATGCAGCACACATCAATCAGGGTCCCCCATCAGCGTTTTCGTAATGCAATCATAAACAAAACCCACCCACTACCCACCCAGGCCACAACAAATTAATGTCAGTATTCCTCCTTAGTCTGGAAGGACTAACTAGATCACAGATTGTCTTATATACTTCTTGCATACACTATTGAAAAGAAAAGAATACCCATCAAAGTACCACTGGTTTTCATCAATAAATTTTTGACATAAGCAAATGCATAGTTTTTAATTTAAGGAAATAAAAGCATCTGTAATTTACAAAGCAATTATGGTTACTATATTAAATATGTAATTTATACATACCCTATCAAAGCCTGCATTAAGAAGGGGAAGAACAGAAGTCTCTTCTTGGTCAGCAGATCTACAAAACAAAATCATAGAATTGCTTAGGTTGGAAAAGACCTGTAGGATCATCAAGTCCAACTGTTAACCTAACTCTGTCAAGTTACCACTATACCATATCCCTGAGTGCCACATCTACATGTCTTTTAAATACCTCCAGGGATGGTGATGCAGCCACTTCCCTGGACAGCCTGTTCCAATTCTTAATAACCCTTTGGATGAAGAAATTTTTCCTAATATTCAATCTAAACCTCCCCTGGTGCAACTTGAGGCCAATTCCTTTTGCCCTGTCACTTGTTATTTGGGAGAAGAGACCGACCCCCACCTCACTACACCCTCCTTTCAGGTAGCTGTAGAGAGCGAGAAGGTCTCCCCTCAGCCTCCTTTTCTCCAGGCTGAACAACCCCAGCTCCCTCAGATGCTCCTCATAAGACTCCTAGACCCTTCACCAGCTTCACTGCTTTTCTCTGGATGCGCCCCAGCACCTCAATGTCTTTCTTGTAGTGAGGGGCTCGAACACAGTATTGGAGATGCAGCCTCACTAGTGCAAAGTACAGGGGGACGATCATTTCCCTAGTCCTGCTGGCCACACTGTTTCTGTTACAAGCCAGGATGCCATTGGCCTTCTTGGCCACCTGGGCACACTGCAGACTTATATTCAGCTGGCTGTTGACCAACACACCCAGGTCCTTTTCCACCAGGCAGCTTTCCAGCCACTCTTCCCCAAGCCTGTAGCACTGCATGGGGTTGTTGTGACCCAAGTGCAGGACCCGCAACTTGGCCTTATTGACCCTCATACAGCTGGCCTCAGCCAATCAATCCAGCCTGTCCAGATCCCTCTGCAGAGCCTTCCTACCCTCAAGCAGATCAGCACTCCTGCTCAACTTGGTGTCATCTGCAAACCAACTAAAGGTGCACTTCATCCCCTCGTCCAGATCATTGTTAAGGTTTTAAACAGAACTGGTATGTTCTGTTTAATTACACACACCATTTAAGAATTAGATGGTGTTGATTTGACATAGTTACCCAAACATAATGAATGCCGTGAGAACACTCTTGCATAAAATACGTACATAAAATCATACTATTACAGAAGCTGATGCTATAGTCTTCTTTCATGAGTATTTGCAGCTATTATACAACCTGATGGTTATTCCTACAGCACACCTGACAGATACTCTACAGAAGTCCTGTGCCTCTTCACAGACACACAAAGGTATTACAAAAAGTAAGCATGAAGGGGATTAAAGACATCCTGTGATATCCTATGAGAAAGAGTTTAAAAAGTATTATTAAGTAAAAGGTTGAGCAAGTTGCAAAGTCTTACTCAGCAGTAAACTTAGTCTATTTTCTAATCTTGGCAGGAATATTTCTTCTCCTGCCACTCTATTTCCTAATATTTTAATTGAGCTAGGAAATTAATAAAATTAGAATGGATTCAGTAGTGTGCAGGAGTTTTAATAAAGACATGAAAGGTCTCCTTTTTGAACAGAGTTGATTAAAACATATTTTAGTCAACAAGAATTCTGCCTGAATACACGAGGAATGAATTACTGAATAAGAATTTCAGGACAACATTCTGGTGAGGTTAGTACCAACAGGATTGAAATTTACTCCATTAACCAGTTCCCTAATAGCCACAGCGTGTTATTTGATCTAGCTATTTCCCTTAGAAAGTAACACATATCTTTCTTTTTTTTTTTCTTTTAGGAATGAACACATAGATTTCTCATTTTTTTTAGTATCCCAGCCATTACATTATAATCCTCTCAAGGCGATAGGAATAGTACTAGTCTGTATAGATGTAAGGTTACCAAATACTTAAATAGGCCACATTAAATATCACTAACCCATTCAGGTAAAATGATATTAAACTTACTCTATAAGGCTTGCTAGTGAGATACTTTCTGTTATTAGATAACTATTACACATAACATCATTATAAAATAAAATAAAAATCTCTCATAAAACAGCAACACTTACATGCGTGGAACCACGGCAAGTATTACAGTGTGCTCTGATGGTTTTGTGGCACGAATAGACCTGAGGAAACAAAAATTTCTCAGTTACACCACATACTTTCTCAGTATTACCCTGAGTATCTTCACAGACAATATAAATGAAAGCCAGGACTGAAAGACGCCACTGAGGCTAGAAAATAGGATATCACACTGACATAACCTACCTATCCCCACTTAGACAATCCATTTCCATTTTCATACCAGATTCCTTGGATTTCGATCAATGCAGTGAAGAGGCAAGAGTTTCAAAAACACAGGGTATGAACACAGGTTTCCGAATCCACTCTTATAACCTAGCAAAGGTTTGCCCTGTTTACTTAGCTTATTTGGAGCAGACTGCCCTGAACGTGTGGGTTGAGAAAGGTCAATCTATACAATGTATTTCCAATACCCATTAGCTAATCTAAACAAGAATCTCCACCACCATCTCCCATATTTATGATTGTCCTTCTACAAATTGCAAAATATTCTTTAGAGGGTAGGAAGTGCTTTTGGGGCATAGAAGTAAGAAAAGAGGGTATAGCAAATGTCTATGACAGACTATGATTTATGAAATGCTGAATAAACAAAATTTTGCCACTTTAAGTATTATTTAGGAACTGAAAAGAATATGACCAGCTACCAGAAGAACACTCCATTCACCTTTTACTGGCTAAAGATAACTTTTTTCAATCATGTCACACTTGTCCTGAATAAACAGTCTTTATATCTTTTGATGGTCTTTTAAAAGAACTTGCATCAGCACAAGCATTTGAGCTTTAAAATACTGCTTGTCATAAACATGGCAAACTTCATTTCATGATGGACTGAGAAACACAGTATGGTGTGTGGTACAAAACATATGCTTCAGCTGAAACAGTGCATTTAGAAAAGAATCCCAATACTAAGCGCTTGCAACTTTAGAGCCGCTAAGATAAACTCATGAGTACCAGAAGAGTAATATGAACTTTTGTGAAGCACTGGCAGTGCCTGATCCAGTGGACAAACACTTTCCTTTGAAGCCCTGCAGCTTCAGACTTTGCTGCAGCAGTAACCCAGGAAAGAAGCAGGCACAGACACCGGGGAATAATTTCACAGCAGCTCTGCCTTGTGCTCTGATAGAAGCTCATGATCTGAAGAGATGATTCTACGATTCAGCTTTGCCAAAAGCATATTTTTCATGCTGTTCTCCTCTTGCAAACCTCAATCTCCAAAATTACCTTTTACTATAATTTTTGGGGTTCTTTTTTTGTTTGGGTTTTCTCCCACCATTTTTTTGTTTTTAAAATTACAAAGTTTTGTTTTGTACAATATATTCTGAAGTTCAAGAGAAGCGTAAGGTCCTTTACATTACCTGCAGATATTTTCTGCATCAAAATATCTGGAATTCCTGTGATCTATAACAATTATTTCCTGTTGCTTATCAAGAAAACATTCAAGCGCTGACTCTGGAGTCCGGGCAATATTGCACCTGTATCCAGCTCTGTCACAAGCCCACCAGAAACCATCGCTTTGGTTGTCTTCTTTTGCAAAGATCAGCAAAACCTGCAAAGCATGCAAAACAGTGGCTCCGCATTAAACATGCAAAATATTTCTCCACATGGTGGAAGTCTTAACAAACACTTCTGCTCTATGAAGGATTGATTCTACTTTAAAAGTGGGAAGATTGAACAATAGACTGTAAAACAACTGATGCAGCAGCACAATTTTCTTAATAGACAGAGTGATAATCAATAGATAAGCAATAATTATGTGTGTAGGACAGATATTTAGGACAATGCCATCTGCCAGATGACGAGTCTCTTCTAATTCTCAAATTCAATCAGCAGCCACCCAGAGTAGGTGGGGAGGTGTTCAAACATCATTGCCACTCTCATCAAGCCATCCCAGATACACACACTTTTAATTGTAATGAACTGTTTGAAATGCAGCTGCCTTAATTATTGCTCTTCGGGGACAAACAACGTAACACAGTTTTATTCATTATTTCTCCTTTGATGTAAACCAAAATGGAACTAACCCACATTCTTTCAAAACTGGACAGCATACAAGATGGTAGGGACAGTGATGGGTAGGGGGAAAAACATTATTCAAATGTCACAATTTTTACCCAATAAATTGTCCCTAATTATGTAAATATATGAAGTAGTTTTGACAAATTCAACTGAACACTTAAGCAACTGCTCACACTAGATCAGGTAGGATGTGTGCTGAGGCACTGTTCTAAAAATGAAATTGATGCTGTAGGAAGTCTTTTTGCTAACTGACACACAGAATATAAGCTGAAAACAACTGTATTTGTGTACTTCTTGTGTGAAAGAAAGTTCTTTTAGGAGAGAAAAAATTCTTCAGCCTTCCACTATAATACCTATATTATCAGCATATAAATTACATAGCCAGGAACACAAGCCATGTACACAATCCCCTTCAGAATATGCACAGATTTACCATAGCACCTGATCACTAACCATGCCACCCTGTGTGACAGATGAAGAAAAAGGTTAATTTAGTGCCAATATGCTGTGAAAAAGAAAGGTCTCAAAAAGTCAAAAGTTTATCCACAGCTGTTCAAATTGTGCAGAAAGGCAGTAGCCAGAGAATAATCTATGTATGAAGCAAAGTCCTGCTCCTTTCACAAATAAAAGTCATCCCCTGACTTCACTGAAACAACCTATCTGAGCAAAATATGAAAAATTTTGCCCTAAATATCCAGGTTACTGAAAGGTCAATAACCTTTCTTCTGTGCTGCTCTATGCAGCTGTGGTGTCACCACATGAAATTCATCATCATCAGTCTAGAAGCTAGAAAAGGTGACCATAGCTTTTCTCTTATCTTGAGCTGTCTGTATTGTTGAACTCTAAACAATAAATAAATCAATTAATGTTCCTGTAACAAGACAACCAGTCAAGGTTTCATTAAACAGTGGAAAAAAAATATGGGTTGGAATTTCCATAAATATTAAGAAATAACTTAAGAAGTTTAATTTCAAGTTTCAATTTATTAGAAAGAGTGTTTTTAGTTGCAGTTAACAATACGTAGAGTTACTGACAGTTAACATCCAAGGTAACTGTTGTCATTTTACCTAATCCTTGATTTTTTTCCAGCGTCAAGATGTTGGAAAGCATTGTTAAGCTGCATTCTTTGTCTGTAGATACTTGAGCAAAGTCCCTACTCTGATACAATCTTCTCTTTGTTGCCAGCTGTTATTAGTTTTATTTTGCTCCTAGTTTGTTTGGTACAATACGGCTCAGAAAACAGGTTTTTTGGGACACATTTTTTGATTTCTTCTGTTTCTCAGGATTCCCAGTTTGGAAATAAAAGATTGTAAAATGCAGTAGTTTGCCAGCTGCAAAATAATGGAACTTAATTAAACCACCCTATCTCCCACTGGTAGCTAATTGTGAATCCTTCTGAGAATATTAACTTCAATATTTTTTTAAAGCATTACACTCATTAACATTTGTGGGAAACTTACTATAAACCATCTAAACGTAATGTAACTAGAAGTATATTGAAAGATATGCTTTCAAAGTCAAGATGAAAGTATAACAATCCATACAAACAACACTGTCAAAGAAAAGGTTTAATTCAATGCATGTTTCTTTACAAAAAAACCCCATGTGTCTATTTTTTGGTGTTTAATTTGCCAGTGTATTGCTGCAAAAATGCCATTTTACTCATTTGCTGTCCTGGTTTAGGACCACCAGGGAATTCTCCTGTGGAGATCTTTGCATTTTTTCGTGATGTATTGGAACTTTTACCATCTTTCTAAGTATTTGCTTTGCACAACTATTGCATGTCTTGTTCCCAGTTTATCATACAAACACAGAAAATGGACAGGGATTTGCTTTAAAGAACTCAAAATAAAACAAGAGACACCATCTGAGTACAGACACATAGGGTAACACAACAAAACTGAGAAAATTACAGACAGCAACTTAAGAAGTAAAAATAAATTTACTTAATTATTTTTATGTTACTGTAACCAGCTAAAAGAGTTTTAAGCTGGAAAATATATAGTGGCTCTGAATTAAGTTAGAAAGGAGATCTCGTTACACTGAACATTGAAAATTAGTATGGGTGAACAGTAAAATGCTGTGCATCATCATGCTTTCTTTACAGTGCAAGAGGGACGATCACCATCATCAGAACAGAAATGGAGTTTGAGGTCAATGCTGTGAGAGAGATGATGGCCAATGAATGTACAAAGAGGTAAGAAAATGCAGTATTTCAGTGGGGGAAAAATCTAAACCTGTGTCTGCCCTGGTAAGCACCTCTGCCAAAGGGCAAGACAGCTTTTTTAATGTGCACTAAACATTTATAGAAACTACCTTTCTCCTGTGTCCTCTGGAAACAGTGCGTTTATACGCACTTTTATCATGGTAATATCTAAGATCTCAGAACCAAATCAAGCCTATTTGCAAGCCATGATACAAAATCAGACATACAGGCTGAGTGTAGGGGGTGGGTGTTTGGAGGGTTGGAGCTGGTAGGTTTTTGCTTTGGACTCTTCCCCTTGCTCTTAAGGTTGGCACCTCAGTCA
>VXBO01007021.1:33215-46127 GCA_013400135.1 Rhinoptilus africanus
TGATCTAGTACAAACCAAACCAGATTTGTCCTCCAACACAGATGGCCATAAAGTCCAGTGAGTTTATGGCAGGTCACAGTTGCAAGTAAGGTCACCTCTCAGCCAAAAAAATACTGGCCATTTTGAGGTTGGCACAGATGCCCCATAACAGCATAAAACATGCACCAGACTAAAACGAACATCACTAGGAAAAGCCCCGGTGGCAATTGTTCTAAGAAACTAAATCAACTTATCAGACAATTGTTAACATGATTAAGCACCCACAAATAGACATTTAAAACGTGATATTCAATAGCTGTTTGCCCTGCACAGGGAAACACGTAACTCCATTGTCAAGATGGAATAAAAGATTAACACACCTTTTTTAAATGTGTGGATGCGTGCAAAACTAGCCAAATTAGCTGAGGTGATGTGGCTTGTTCCACAAACAAAGGAGGTGGCTTTACACAGAGTTTTTTCCCTTTACTGTAAATAAGTTACTGTATGACAATGTCTTTATGGAAAACACGTCAGTTAATGGTTTTACTTAAGGTCTGCTTTCTGCTTTACTTAAGGTCCTCTGTGGTTCTCTCCTATACTTCTCTGTCCTCCTGTGCAAAACCCAGCAAAACTTCACATGTACCTAAACTTTATAATGGAGCTCTCTGCCTTGGCATATCAGAATTGAATAGTTTTTAGCATCCAGAGAGGCAGCTCTTTCCCTGCTAATGCACATACAGGCACCCCCCTATTGACAAGACATATAAAAGGAATGATTTGGTGTTACTGGAAATCTAAGCACCTTGTTTAACAAGTTAATTTACTTGTAGATCTCTTTTCAAGCAATCAGATAAACCAAAACACCAATTACCCATCTCACGGTCCTTGCACAAGTAAGATGAAAACATCATACTTTACTGTAGGGGTTGAACCTTAATTTCTTCACTCATTAACACTGAATTGACTGTATCAAGAAACTGAAAGAGCATCTTACCTGAATCGGATCTTGTGTCAGTCTCATGGGCCCAATTTGCACTTCTGTAGTTGAAGCCTGCTAAAGAAGAGTAATACAGATATTTCCTTCCAGATAGCACTTTACAAGCAAGATTGAAAGATCAAACAGAACCATGAAAGACTCTCAAAGGCATGCAGGCATATGACTAGCAGCCTTAATTTGGTTGCTTTGAAGTGTATCTTTTAGGAACATATTTTACCAAACTCCTAATTTTGTTTTATTTGCCTCTAAGTTAAAAATTGTAGGATGTTAAAAAAGGAAACAAGAAACACCACTTCCTTTCCCCTCTTTCCCCAACAGAATACCTTGGTTGCACAGAAGGACTTGTATTTTGCTTAAGACTACAGAAAGCTATTTTTTCTGGCCAAAAATTGCCTTATTCATTTGAATGTAATACAGAACTTATATTAAGGGTCTTGTGATATATATTCAATAACAATATTTTAATGGGTTTGGTTAGGAAAAAAGTGAATTTTAAGACAAGAAAACTTGTTTGGATTGCAGATTGGAAATTGTTTTCTGGAACCATAGACTTTCATTTGCAGGAAAAAACATTGCTACCATGTGAGCCATGACATTTGCAGAAAACATGTGAGCACATCATAATTTAAAGCTACTGCAAGAGAGCCAGCAGGGGTTGGCTCTGGCTGCTTTGTTGCCATATTTCCTGGGAGCTGGGCTACCTAAATACTTTCTGTGTCCTTATACAATTCAGTACACGTCTCCTGTGCACTATGGATTTGTTTCACTTGAAATCATGAGCTACAGAAGGTTGTTAAGCAACAGAACAATGTCTACATACTCCCACAGACGCATGTACTTAAGGAAAAGAGTCTTTGACCCCTTAAAATATTGTTGTCCTCATGCATATGGAGGATTATTTGCAAGTTATTAATCTCCAAAAGAGCAGATTCTCTGCTTTCCTGATACCAGTTACCCCAGCTGCCTGGTGCAGACAATTTAAAGCGATTGCCCTGTAAGACATGTAACTTGAATAAAACTTCTGTTCAAGTTCAAACTAATTGTAGACAGATTCGCAGGACCATACCGTGACACAGAGGAATCCTGGAGCCTTATTTCTGCAGAATTTTGCTCTGAGGTGCTCATTAGTTTGACCCTTTTGTGTAAGTATTACCTTATTCTTAATTTCAGTATTTTTCAAATGGATGTGTATAAACATTCAAAATGTGTGAAGTCACCAGCATTCAACATTTTTCCTTAGAGAATACAATACCATGTTAAGTATTAACAGCCTTACTTGCATGTGAGACAGTGGTATTATGTATAGCTACAATTGACATGTTGGACTTCCATGCACCATTGAGCATCGATTCTTCTCAGCCCAACAACATACGTCAGAAGGTGGTAACAGGCAGCACTCCAAAAGATTAAACTACAAAGCCTACCACTGTTTTCCAAAGCAAAACCTGCCCCCAATATAAGAGTAGTTAACCTCTCTTTTTCTTCACTTCCCACCTGAGCTCCTGCCATGGCAGAGCGCAACTGAATGCCAGTAAGTATATCAGAAGAGAAATGAAAGTTAGCACCCACCATCAACCACGAATTACAAGTAAGGTTAGAGAAACAATTCTCTGAAAGCTCCCAACTCCTCTTTCCTGCCACCAAAAAAGAAAAACGGCACATTCACACTTCAATGGTATTATATAGGAAACTCTTAAATAAATGGTTCATCATGATTCACTTTGATTTTTTCTTAAAAAAAGTTTTAAAGTAGTCTCATTAGACAAATCTAGACAAATCTGTAAGAATACACAACAGACTTGGGTTAGTATCTATGCAAAAGCTTCCTTCTTCACAACGCACAGCTCCGACTGTCACAGAATGTATTAATCAAGAGCCTGGGTTCCTTCACAAAAGACAGTTAGGACACAGTTATTTATTTTATTATCCATTTATTAATGCTACTAGGGAACTGCCATTGTAAGTGAATGTCTTACACATTTCTACCACCTCAGAGGACATCCAGCATTAATTACTCTGTTTTGTACAAGATGGAATAACTGTGTCTAAGACATAGATCAATGCAGGCAAGTGTCTCTGTCCCTTTACAGAGATGCCTTTCTAGGGTAGCCATTTCTCTTCCCTGGGTATTTTAAAACAAAAAAATCCACACAACAGTGACTCAGAGTTTCTCTCCCTGCTGCTTCTGTGTCAGTCTCATGAATGGAAAATACCTGAAGAGAAGGATGTAATAATCAGGGTCTCTCTCTCTTTTCCCCTCCCAGTTCCAGGGTGTTCCTGCCTTTTCCAATGGTAGGAAAGTTTCATGACAATTAGAAAATCTGAGAGCCCTGACATAGGTGAACTTGTCCCCATCCTGCTCTGTGCAGACATAGAATCATAGAATGTGTTGGGTTGGAAGGGACCTTTTAAAGGCCATCTAGTCCAACCCCCCTGCAGTGAGCAGGGACATCTTCAACTAGATCAGGTTGCTCAGAGCCTCATCAAGCCTGGCCTTGAATGTCTCCAGCGATGGGGCCTCCACCACCTCTCTGGGCAACTTGTTCCGGTGTCTCACCACCCTCATAGTAAAGAACTTCTTCCTAATGTCTAATCTAAACCTACTCTGCTCTAGTTTAAAACCATTGCCCTTTGTCCTATTGCTATGTACCCTTGCAAACATTGTAGGGTCAGAACCACACAGAGCTGGAGAAAAGGTGCTGCCATATCTGAATGATTGCTATGTATAACCTTTAAGACCCTAAGTTGCTCAACTTTGCTACTTACACAATGCAAGAAAACAGATGGGACCTTCAAATTAAGACTGGTAATGAATCTGAGCATAGGAAGGATTAATAAACCATCTCATTTGATACAGCGAAAAGCGTGTCTGAAATCCTCCTTCCTGGACTTGGAGTTCTGACTTTTGTTTTAAAAGCTGAATCAGTCTCTTGGATTTATATGCCCAAATTTATCTGCGTACCAGTGATGATCTCACTTTTTCAAAACACATCTACAGGAGGCAGCAAGAGTAACGACATGAGTGTCTGGCCTTCACACATGTCCTACGGATCTCTCCTTGGCCTGAAAGAACTAATCCCGCATCTTCCTAACTCCCAGAAGAATCTGACCATGTGGATGTTGCATATTAGTGATACCATGACCATACCTCTGCTCATTTCCTGACTTAAGTGAATATCTCATTGCTGATGATTTCCAGTTTAAATAAATCTCTCATTATTTGATTGACTGTCAGGAAGGACTGCTAATAGATCTGCAGTCTAAATCAATTAGTACACTAGCTCATTACAAACTTTTCTGGTAAAACATGTGGGGACAAGGCTGGTTCCAAAGAGGTCAGTGAGAAAATCCCTGATTTCAGTGAGCAGAGGAACAGACACAGGGTTGGAAGCAAAGAAATTATAAATAAACTAACCATCTGGGAATAACAACAGATTAAAAACAGTGCATAAAATTTTGTTTTAACATTTTAAACTGTCTAATATTATTTCCAGTATCATTCTAACCTCCCAGGCAACCTCCACAGGAATCAGCTATTAATCAAAGAATTAAAGATAAAGTCAATGATACTTTCTTAAATCCTATGTTTTTGTGTAAATTAGTCATCATCAATTACACTACTATCATATCAGTATTACCAAGCAAAAGGTACATAACACTTCATTAAAGTTCCACTCTTTTAAATCAACAATAGAAAAATCTTTACCTCCCCATATGCCTGCACACTTACAGCCCCTGCAGTTTATGAATTTTCAATAATAAATCACCATTGTGAAAGCCAAATGTGGCTTCACTTAGGGCAAATTGTGCCTGACAAATTTGGTGGCCTTCTACAGTGTGAAAGTGTTGGTGGATAAGGGAAGAGTAACTGAATTCATCTACCTGAACTTGTGAAAAGCATTTCACACTGTCCCACACAACGTCCTTATCTCTAAATTTGAGAGACATTGATTTGACGAGTGGACCATTTGGTGGATAAGGAATTGGCTGGATGGCTGCACTCAAAGGGTTGTGGTCAACAGCTTGACATCCAAGTGGAGACCAGTGACAAGTGGCATTCCTCAGGGGTGGTACTGGGACCAGTGCTGTTTAACATCTTCGTCAGTGACACAGCAGGATTGAGTGCGCCCTTAGCAACTTAGCAGATCAACACCAAGCTGTGTGGTGCAGTCAACACACTGGAGGGAAGGGATGCCATCCAGTGGGTCCTGGACAGCCTTGAGAGGTCGGCCTGTGCAAAAATCAAGGCTGCATATAAGGTTCTGCACCTGGGTCACACCAATCGCAACTACAAACACAGGCCAGGCAGAGAACTGATTGACAGCAGCCCTGAGGAAAAGGATTTGGGAGTGTTGGTTGATGAGAAGCTCAACGTGAGCTGGCAACGTTGTTCACAGCCCAGAAAGCCAACCACATCCTGGGCTGCATCAAAAGAAGAGTGGCCAGCAGCTTGAGGGAGGTGATTCTGCACCCCTAATCAAGTCTCAGGAAACTCCACCTGGAGTACTACATCCAGCTTTGGGGCCCAAACTTAAGAAAGACATGGACCTACTGGCGCGAGTCCAAATGAGGGCCATGAAGATGATCAGAGGGCTGGAGCACCTCTCCTGTGAAGACAGGCTGAGAGAGTCAGGGTTCTTCAGCCTGGAGAAGAGAAGGCTCCGGGGAGATCTTATAGCAGCCTTCCAGTACCTAAAGATGGCCTACAGGAAAGATGGGAAGGGACTCTTTATCAGTTAGTGTAGTGAATAGGACGAGGAGTAAAGGTTTTAAACTGAAAGAGGGTAGGTTTAGAACAGATATTAGGCAGAAATTCTTTACTGTGAGGGTGATAAGACACTAGAACAGGTTTCCCAGGGAAGATGCAGATGACCCATCCGTGGAAATGTTCAAGGCCAGTTTGGATGGCCTTTTGAGCAACCTGGTCTAGTGGAAGGTGTCCCTGCCCTTGGCAGGGGGGTGGAACTAGATGGTCTTTAAGGTCCATTCCAGCTCTAACCATTCTATGATTCTATGATAATTAGTAACACAACCACTGTAAAAGTAATGAAAAATTGGTACAACAAAATCTTCTTGAATAATTCTTAATTGCTCCAGAGCAAAAACAGCAACTGGAGACAACCAAGGAGTAAAGCAAAGGTGTTGGTGAGCTCAGCCTCCTGGAAAGGCTCAGGATGGATGTGCCAGTTGAGAAGCTTTGCACAGATGCCAAGGTGCCTACAGACACCCTTTTGCCTTGAAGGCTCCTTCTTCCAACCTGCTGTATCTTTTTTCCCCTTCAGTCACTCCCACACTGATGCATCCTTTCCCTCACCTTTGCAGTACATTTTCACACCCCGTCCCTTTGCTTTACTAAGCTGGTGAGCAGACTCTCTTCTCGACATGGTTCTCACCGCACTGATGTAGTGCCCCAGCTCCATCTCCCCATCTTTGCAAGGGCTCATTTTCATTTCTCTCCAGCTCAGCTTTCCCCATCTACACTATTTCCATATTTGATTATACCACTATTTTCAAGGGCAAAACTGTTTGCTTTTTTTCCTGGCCAAACTGCAGTCCTGAAAAGGATTACAACCATGTGTGACTTCAACACTGGTCTTAACCTTGCTTGAATTCCCTTATTCCCAAGGCTCACAGCTGTTCTCCAGCATCCCTGGCCTGGAGCTGGTGTCCTGCCCCTTTTCCTGCCACAACACACCTGACCAGGGTGTCCAGCTCCTCTTCCACTGTTCAGCAGTGTTAGGCCCCTCTCTTCTTACCTTTCTTTTATTTGTCTTGTATTTCTTAGCAGAATTATATCCCAATCTTTCTGCTGTTCTTTTGCTTTTTTATCACATCTAGTCCATTCAACTCACATTCACTGCCATTTTTCTGTATTTAAGACTTGGCCACTCTTTCTCTGTCTGGAGTCTCGCTATGCTTCTTTGCCAGCTTCAGCTGTTACAGTGAATATCACCCAACCTGTCTAGCAATTGGTGTGTTTTAAAGAAGGGATGGATTTACAGGAGAGAAATGAAGACCTCTTTTCACAAAGATGCCACCTCTGACTCAAGAAGCCCATAAATAATATTCTAGCAAAGGCTGAGAGAATAAATGGGGTATATGATGACACACTCCTACTGGAGACTTGGTCCTGAGCCAGATGGCTTTTGCCCTGACTTCCATGGCTTTTCCAGACACCATTCATTTGAGCGACTGCCTCTGTTCGTCCTCTCTTCCCACTAATACAGCTACTCTCCCAACTCTCTTTGAGGGAGCACTTCTCTCTGACACCTCTATTGTCAAGTTCTGCTTTTTTATTGTCTCCTTGATGTGGCTTCCAGTTGATTTGTGCTTCTGCTTTCCCCATGGCTCATATCTTGCATTTCCCTGTCTCCCACTAGAGGGCTGCCAACTCACTCTGCTCCACAAGCTGCTCCCCTCATGTCGGCCAGCTGCCACCTTTCTTCTTTTTCTTGGTAATAAGAAACAAATTATTTGCTCCAAAACCACAGCTCCACTGAGGACTTGCATCTATATCCCTCTACTCCATTTTCACAACAGAAATCTCAGCTTTTCTCTATGCATGTGTCTAGTGGTCATTTTAGGCAACCTCCTTTTCCAAATCCATGTCTTCCCCATCCACCTCTATCTGCAACCTTCTCTCAGTCACTGAGTACTGACACCAACCTTCTTCTGCTCATACATACAGTCTGTAAGTCATCATACACCTGAGTTTCTCTTAAGACCTCCCACCCTATTTCTTTCTAAATCTTGCACATTCTATGGTACCCATGAAAGGTGGCCTTTCCTTCTCAACTACCTTTTCATCCAGATCTCATATTTTGCCCGCAGATTATTACAGCATCCTTCTCTTTAGCTGTGACATAGGAAGACTTGCCAAGCTCACATTTGACTTGCAGAAGGATGCAGAGGGCACAGACAAAATCTTTTCTGCAGCTGCAAGCAACAGGGAAAATAAAATAAAAGGGCTGCAAAAAAACCTGTCTTCTCTTGGAATACCTTTCCCATCCTATTTCTTATCCTGATGTGAATTATCCCCACTCCCTTGGCCTGAGATGTTAGGCTGTGCAGTCTGGCTGGTGAGTTTTCAAGTTTCCAAGTTTTCAGGATCTCTGCATTGTTGCAATGCTGACATAAATCAATAAGCCTAAAAGCCATGCCCGCCAGTGTTTAGATAGTTAGTGCATGTGACGGTGTCACTCTTGCAATGCTGTCTCACTCCTCTCATCTGTGCCCCCGTTAATACTCCATCAACACTTACAGGCTGTTCTGTTGAAGGCAGACAGGCTATTTCCATTTGCGTTCCACAGCCCTTCCACAATTGTGTCCTGCTCTTTTAAATAGTACTCATGGCTATGGGTTTTTTTTAGCTTTCTTGAAAAGTAAACACATCCAGGGACAGCATATACAAAAAAAAAAAAAAAAAGGCTAGTACTTGCAACATTTTAATCATTTTGTAGGTTTATTCTTTCCAATAGTATCTGCATATTCGGATTCTTGACTAAAATTTATTATCCCACTTTACGCTTCTTCTGCCCAAGGAAA
Organism: Rhinoptilus africanus; assembly: GCA_013400135.1. NCBI lineage: Eukaryota > Metazoa > Chordata > Aves > Charadriiformes > Glareolidae > Rhinoptilus > Rhinoptilus africanus. Next base: position 41,737 of record VXBO01007021.1, read on the forward strand.
TGTTAATGAAATTTCTACCTTAAATAAAAGTAAAAAAGGACAAAACCAACATCTACACCTATTTTGCACAAAGTATTAGAGTACAAAATTATTTTAAGATAGGATGGAAAGTGCAACCTAATTTTTTCAGAATATTGATACATTGAAAGTACAGCCCTAAATTTTTACAAACCTTGCAAAAAAGTTGTATTTTCCCACATTTTCATGAATGAGTCCAGCTCTTATTACTGTAGAAAATATAGTCATAACCAAGCTCTCCTAAAAGGAAATTGTAATGTTTTGAAAATTATCTCCCCTGTTCTCCATAATTATACAACTCCAGACTGAGGCAAGTGTGATCTGAGTGTTTGGAATTTAGGTCCTTTCCTTTTGCAAAACTTTCAGCTAAATTCCAGAATGCTTTTTGTTATTAAGAGAGCATTATTTAAAATGATGCACCTCAAATAAGTTAATGTTATAAAAAAACCAAAATCAAACCCATTTTTACAGCATACTCTGTAAAGAAGAGTATCAAAGAGTTTCACTTCAAAACTCTAAGATAAACAGGTTTTTTTTTCCTTATTATATTGATTTAGCACTCATTTAGGAAGCCTGTGATATACTTGCATCTTTGTTTTAAGTTCTGCAGTGTAGCATTTCCACAATCTAATGATAAGCAAGAACCCTCAAAATTCCCTTTGGGGAAAAAAAAAGTCTTTTACTTAAGTAGCTATCACATATATAACTACTCAACTGGACCAAATCCTCATGTCAGGAAAACACACACCGAGGCATGTAGCATTAAAACACTACATACACAGCCAGCAAACTGGACACAAATCCACAAAAACCATATAGGTTTGGCAAGCTCGGCTGTAATTCCACTCACCTAGCTCAAGGGTAGAGTTCACAAACCTGCAACTGGTTCTTATGCTTACGAAGAGCAAGCAGAATTGGGATGAGGCCCTCTCAAACCTTCCAGTTGAAGCTATGTCGCTGCACAGAAGGGAATTCAAAATTTATGAGGGAGAGGGAGAAAGTAAAGGGAAAGAAAAGCCTTCCTTTCCATGACAACCCTCATGTCTGGGCGATGAAGTCAGGCTCCTCTTGCACACTCTCTCCCTCACCCATGGCCCTTACACTCCTTTTTGCAGTGACCTGTGTCTGAAAAGGAGACTCATGCACTAACTTTCTTTCTTACCTCCCTTTTCCCCACCAACCTTGCCTTCACCTGATGGGAGAGCACTCACCTGGGACAGAAGCGTTGGAAAACTAGCTTGTCTGAACACAGGCTATCGTATACCAGATGCAGTGGAGCACTGTTGCCCCTGCATTTGCCATGTGCTCTGAGAATACCAGCCTGACTGGGTCCTTCAGGGGACCTGCCATACAAATGTCTCTAACTGTGAACGCCACATATTCTTCAGCGTGAAGTATGTTCCAAGACTGCATATCTTAGTAGAGCTAAGATTGGCAGCACTTCTGGAGATAAACAGAAGTTCATAAATGCTTCAAAGTCTAAGGATCAAATGCCTATGGTTGAATTTCTGTGAACTACACAGCTGGTAACATATTGGATGCTTAAGTTGTTTTTTGAGTTTGGTTCTCAGAATCTGTTCCTACAACTGCTTCTGCGGAAACCTACGAAGATCTGTCTGATCAGAGTCAGCTTCAGGAAGAGATGTTAAGATTTCTGTCTTTCTTTCTTCATCCTCATTCTGCTCTACATGGTTTCCTGGCTTGTCTTTCAAACAACAAACTGGAAAAGTAAGCATTTGAAAACACAGATTTGTTTCTTCTCTATTTCTCACTCCTTTTGCCCCCTGCAATGTAATTGATCTCTTTTTAAGTAATTACAGACAGTAGTGATAGTATAATCTTGCCATTTCAATCTAAAATTAGTGGTAAGGGAAGAAAAGCAAACCAATGGGATGCAGGTAAACCTCTGAAAGACATGGTGAAGAGAGGGGAACAAAGGGCATCTATCACAAACAGGTTACAAAAATGGGATCATCCTTAAAAGAAAAAGAACTGAGAAAGACATAATGTACCAGTGTCAAGTTGCCAGCAATTGTAGGCAACCTGTTGAAGAAGCAAGCTGCCACTTTAATTCTGTGAGCTCTGTTATAACAAGTATGTGCCTGATATAAAATAATAACTGGAGCAAGAATATTATAATAGGAATATTTTGCATTTCATTCACATTTTGGTAGTAGCTTCCTTATGAATGCATTATCATAATAAGAAGTAGAACAATCATGTAGAAAATACACTAGTTTTGGCATTATTTTTTTAAATTTGTCATTGGAACTACCATTGCTGATTGGTCCTCAATTCTGCTCACAGCAGTGGCTGCTTTGAAACTTTTCAAGGGAAGACAGGCTAAAAATCCCGCGATCCATAAAGAGTAGTCCATGCCTCTTTTGTTCCTATAACTCCTGGATTAAGGCTTCCAACAGAGCCTGGAAGCACACACACACCCACACACACACCCCTTTTTTGTACGTGGATTCAAGCCTCATGGTCTGCACATTGGTCCTACAAATACCAGTACCATAATTCTTAGCACAAAAATAGATTTGGTGTCCAAGTTACAGTTGGTTGAACACGGTTGATTAGGATGTCCTTTAATAAAAACCCACAAATCTCTAGGGAGATTTCTAAACACATTCCCATGTCCTTTTTAGAAGCTCTGAGAGGAACAACCAAAAATTGATCAGACCAACCAATCTTGGCCCAACATCCTGTCTTCAGAAGTGGCCAAAAGCAGATGCAAACTGAAAAATGCAAAAAACAGGGCAAGAACAGACTGACACTGTCCCTTATACCACCTAAGCTTGATGCTGACAGTTCATCTCAGCTTATGCTTCCCTTACAGAAAAAGCCACGCTAATTCTCCTCCAGCATATCATGTTATCCAATTACCTACTACATCTACTTTTATCTCTAGACATAGTTTTTGCCCACTATGGAAACAGAATGTAGTTCCTAGATGATCTTCGGTACCCTCTAAGGAAGAATAACAAGTCATGGGGAGGGAGGATGGAGGCATGGATGAGGCATGGATGAGGGGAGACCTCATCACCCTCTACAACTACCTGAAAGGAGGTTGTAGAGAGATGGGGGCTGACCTCTTCTCCCTGGTGACAAGTGATAGGACAAGAGGAAACGAGTTCAAGTTATGTCAGGGCAGGTTTAGATTGGATATCGGGAAATATTTTTACACTGAAAGGGTTATTAAACATTGGAATAGGCTGCCCAGGGAGGTGGTGGATTCACCATCCCTGGAGGTGTTTAAGAAAAGGGTAGATGAGGTGCTCAGGGACATGGTTTAGAAGGGGGTTTTGTCAGGGTAGGTTAATGGTTGGACTTGATGATCTTAAAGGTCCCTTCCAACCTCACCGATTCTATGATTCTATGATTATCTGATTTTCACTCCACTGGCACCGAGATCAGTTTAAAAAACAGGTGACACACCTTAGTTAGTAGTTCAGCATTTTCAGACATGTTCCTTGAGAACTCCTGGGTCAATATGCCAACTCTGTCCTGGCAATCTTCCCTTCTCCTTCACCTCTTCCCTACAGCAGAGCAATAAACAGCCCACATCCCCCGATCTTCTAACCACATGCCTCTTGTTCAAGAGTAGAGTGCCCAGAGAGGTGGCTCAGATGACATGTCAGCTATTCATGTTGCTTCAGAAGGGCCTGGTCATTACATTACCAATGTACTCACTGTCAGTGAAGTTTTTATCCCAATGACATAAAAAAAGTATAACAAAAATGGTGTAAATTAAATTTAATCAGTAAAATATACACCAGGAAGATATCAAATTACAAAATGCTGCATCACAATCTAATACAAAAGGCTTTTCTTTCAAGGAATTCTATTGTCAATGCATCCCGTATTTCTTATTCTAAATACAGTATTGATTTTAATGAAAAAAAAAATCATATTCCTCAATGGGTTTTCTGGTTAATGTTTTACATGCAAGTCTGCAGAAACAAGAAAAATACAGCGGAGATGGCTTATTTCCTACCTTTTGGTGAGAAAGCTAAGCATTTATTCTTCTTTACATTATGCTGCTCTTAGGTATTGGAGATTCCTAAGTCTTACGTTTTTGTAGACATTTAGAGGTTATGTTTGCTTAGAATTGGCTGGATTTCCATAACACAGTAATACAAAATTTGAGAAACCAAATCGTCTGTGACAAGGTGTCTTTTCAAGGTAACAGCTTCCTATCCACAGATGCTGTTAATTTGTTCAAAAAGGAATAGCCTCACCTCCATCCCTGGAAAGATGATGGAACAGCTCGTTCTGGGCGTCATCTCAAGCCATATGGAGGAAAAGAAGGCCATCAGAAGTACTCAACATGGATTCACCAGGGGAAATCATGCCTGACTAATCTGATCGCC
>VXBO01007021.1:48041-68141 GCA_013400135.1 Rhinoptilus africanus
AGCACTGGAACAGGCTGCCCAGGGAGGTGGTGGAGTCTCTGTCTCTGGAGACATTCAAAACCCTCCTGGACATGTTCCTGTGCAACCTGCTCTAAGGTGGCCCTGCTCTGGCAGGGGCTTGGACTAGATGATCTCCAGTGGTCCCTTCCAACCCTGTGATTCTGTGATTCTGTGAATAAAAACCCACCAAACATCCAAAAGCAAATAAAACCCTGCAGTATTTTTACCTAATTAGAGGTTAAGTCATGGCAAAATTCTAGCGCATTGATTTCCGGTAGTATTTTGACTAGGTATTCCTGCTCACAAAGAAGCAGGACACATAAATTTAGAGCATACCTTTCTCCACTGACTAGCTACAGTGCCTCACAATTTACAGAAGTAGGAAACTTCCTCCTCTTCGCCAGGTACTTAGAACCTGAGTAGGAAGAAGGGCCTGACTACTGTCTAGAGATGCTCAGTGAATCACCAATGAGTAAAGAAGCACAGAATTGTTGTCTTAAGAGGCCCCTGAAGTTCATCTAGTTCCTCCAAGTGGTGCTATCACAATGTTAGATCAGGTCAACCATCCCTCTGCCTAACCCTTTTCAGCATGGCTCAGGCAGTCACCTCCCAGCCTGTATGGACAAGAAAGGAATTAAAATCCATAGACTTGGCAAGTGTTTTAATTTCAGAACTAGTATGTATGAGAAATACCTCCTATCATAATGTAGCGCTGTTTTATTTAATTCCTTTCCCCTATCTGTAATATTGAGTAAATTCAGACCAAATTAGGACTTTTTAATTTTTTTTAAAACATGCAAACAAATTTCACTTTGAAATACTTTAAAAAGTGAACATTGAACAGACCCTATGGAATCTTTCAGAGATAGGAAAGGTCAGTAACTCTCAGTATAACTACTGTGGCAAATTCAAACAATGATGGCTTCTTTAAAAAAAGATACACTTCCACATTTTAATCCAGCAGCACACAGATAATAAAGAGACACACTCGTCTCGAAAGCAACATTCTTTGTCTTGTGTAAAGAAAACCAATTACAGAATGCAGTCCTCAATGACACCGGGTTTATTTTGAATATTGAATTTGTCACCAGAAGTTTCTCTGAAAGTGTATTTATCTTGTTGGCTCCCACACTTCACTAAATATGCATAGCAGTTAAGTTATGTTAATGCTTCGGCAGTGTGAAAAGGCATGGAGGAAATGAATTTTTCCAAACATCTGTCAAAGTAAGCAGACTGCCCAAGACTTGTGGATCTCAGCATGGTGAGACCTTTTTCTGTTAATCCATTTGCTATTACTGTACATTCTCAACTTTGTAAGAGCATGAGTCACACACATTACTGGATAATCCAGGCAAATCTTACATCCATCCTAGGGAAAAACACAGCAACTAAGCCTGAACTGTTTCAGAAATACATTCATTGGTGCTTAGGAGAGAGCAAAATCCAAAACTATATACAAAGAAAGAAAATTAATCTTATTTTATATTTTNTGAGTCATCAGTAGTCTTCACAATAGAAGAAATATGATGCTTTCACTTAAATTATCAGGCCACTGGAGGGGCTGTTGTTTGAAAAGCAGCTGAACAAAATTTACTAAATGTAGGCCCCTGTGTTGCTGTGAAACATGTCAGTAAGAACATCACTTCACCTCAGAAGCTCCTTAGTTACAGGTTGAAAAAGGCCCAGGGAGAGATCTCTCTCCATCTGCTCTCTCTTCTGTCTGTTGTGTACAGCTCTTTGCACTTGCCCAAGACAAGATAATGGTCTAGCAGACCTATGGTTCAATACAGTAGATCAATTCTGAGGCATGGCTACTAAAATTGATACAAAAAGATATTAAGTGAGTTTCAATACTGGAAGATTCAGGTAATATGATCATATAAGTATGAACAGAAGCTGGAACATTGATTTGCAGCAAGCTGCTAGTGAAATAATCCTGATAGTCTTCCATCAGCTCTTGGTCTAGGTAAATATTCATAACTATGAAGCATACTGTTGGTCTGCAATCAAACAATCATTTTAAAATGTAAAATTAAATTTGCCTTCCAAAGACAGAATAAGTAAAAAACATCTGGAGTTTGTCTGCATACACCTGAGTGGCTGCCAGCTCAGCATTTGCTCTGGAAGACTGTTCAGCTCCCTCCAGCTCACATGGAAAGGGATGCCAAAACAAATTCAAGTCCCATTTCTATGCTGGGTTGTGAGGGGCGTATTTCCAGGGCTCTGCAATGTCAGTAAGAGTCTGCTGGAAGAGAGTTATCATATTTGAAATTAGCAAAGGAAGAAGTTAAATATTTTAATACATGAATATTGAGGAGTTTTCCGTAAGTTCAATTCTACTAGAAAAGGGCAATTCCTTGATCTTCACTCAGTGTATTACTGGCTTTGGCTGCTGCTTGTTGGAGGACTATTTTAGTTCAGGAAGATTTTGACAAGAAACAGTGTGTTCTCAACTAATTTAACACTGCTGTTACAGTAGTAAATTACCTGCCTGGTTTCTTAATAGAGGAAAAAAATTTAGTTGCCTTGTCTTCCACTCTTTATCTAACATAAACTATGCAGTACTCTACTGAAAATGAACAAATTAAGACTGAGCTGAATTCACAGGTTCTCTCTTGCCTTCATAACTACTAAGATTCAAATACTGATTTGCAAGTGCACACATAGGTATTACAGACCCAACTCCAAGAGTTAAAAGGAAAACAAATTTTTGACCCAAGGTATGCACTACATTTTTGGTTTATCATTTCTCCAACACTTTTCAATGCAGATACTACTAGATATCAATCGTAAGATGGAGTGGTTAGCAGACTCCTTCTTTAGAGACACATGACGGATGCCACCACCAGAGCTTTGGCTTAGTATCACCTCCTCTTATTTCTTATCCTAGGTGGACATAGCTGGAAAGAATTTCTTCCTGGTTCAATAAGGTCGGTTTATATCTTCCTTTGCCAGCTAGTCTAAGGCACCTATAGATTATCTCAGCCTAAAACCATTATTATGGTTTTAAAAAATTATATTCCTCTTGCTGGAACACAGGGAAAAAAATAATCAACCCACAACAAATAACCTAGAACAAATATGTTCTGATAAGCACTAGTCACTTATTGAAGTTTTCTGAATTGTCTTGCACTTAGAAAAAAAATCAGCTGCCAACTTCTATCTCCATTTTACAAAAGTACAAAAATAAGCTCTAGAAAAGAATAGGGTATCCTCACTTTCTTCAAAGACATTATGTTCTCTCTCACCCACTCCTTCACCTGTCCAGACAGTGTTTGTTTCACAGTTCTTCTGTCGTGATTGTTTGAGTCTGGGGACAGGCAGCTGAAGCCAACTAGTTTGGCCTTTTAACTAAAATCTTAGCATCCCCAAGATATGTCTTACAATTATACCTAAAAACTCTATTAAAAAAACACCAAATCCAACACCAACTCCAAATTGAAAATACCCAGTACAACCACCAATAAAAAAAAAATTAAATCTTCCCAAGTTTTCAGTGCACATACATATGTGCACTTTTCCCATTACAATCTAACATTGACTCTAAAATCCAAAAATAGCATTTAAAATACGTCAGTTAACTATTTTGCCATTGATACTTTTATAAAAACCCCACAGATAGAATAATTATTCCCAGATCAGACTCTACCATCTCAAGTACCTAGAGTGATGCCGTCTTCAGTACCAAAGCCTCCAGCTCAACACCACCTACTATTGTGCAGCGACAAATTGTGAACATGAAAGTCTGCGCCATGTCTCACCCCAAAAATTGTGCAGACAACAAAAATCAAAGCCATATTCTCATCAAAATAAACAACTCAGAGGCTCTCATGCTGACTGAATAATTCATGATCACATTTAATTCAATATAAGTTTCTATTTTAATTTTGACAAAGCCACTGCAGATAATCCAGACAGCAGCAGTAGTATGTGAATCTAAGACTCCAACACGGACGTCTGGATGTCACCTTCTGGGACCTGCACAGTGCCTTGCTCATGGGTGAATCATCTCACTGGGCCACGTCGATGTTACTCCAAACCAGCATTTTCACCCTTTGTATTTTGTCATTCAAGACTAAAGTGTTCATCTATTTAGGTTATAAATCTCAGAGGCAAAGATCACCTTTCAATTTTATAATACCTCGTATAAGAGGCCACATGGGCTGACTGATCCTATAAGTCCTACGCAAATATAGATGAAGAGCAGAAGAGTAGAAGTAGTATTTGTACCAGGTGGGTACAGTGGCAAAAATGAAGTGGTCAGAGGAAGGGGAAGCTCTGACCCAGAGGAGCAGAGAAGTGGGTGTTAGATGTACCTGAAGTATTCATACCTTACAAAAATAAGAATTGTCCTGATAAGCCTGAAAACTTAATTACCTGGTCTTACAAACTTGAATGTAGTCATGTTAATTTCACTGCCTTTACTTTACTCATGTAAATTCTGGTAGGATCAGCATTTTACATTAGGGTTTGACTTTTGTATACAGCTGCAATCCACATAAACTCTGCAAAAACACGGAAAGAAGACAGTCTTTCAGCTGCCCTGCTGCACCAGAACAAATAATTACTTAAGCAATAAGCAATAATCATTTTGGTATTACTCATCACTATTTCCACAGTGTCAGGGAAAATCATTAAAACGTTCTGGAAAATGACTGGTTTTGGATATTTTATTCCAGTCTTAGCAAGGAGAAGCACCACCAAATTTAACTGCCACTTTCCAGATGCAACATTAGAAGAGTCATGCCAATGTTCTACAGAGAGCTCTTACTGCTCCTCCAGTTTTTATGTACTGACATCTATTTGAACAGAATATCATCATTTCGGTCCACCACTAGGATCGTCCATCATTAGGATGCATTATGTAACTCACTGCTAACACAATACTGACAGCATAAAAAAGTACACTGTCATATTCTCCACAGATAGTGAAACAAAACTGTCTCAGCGATCAACCTTCTCCCATGGTTTCTGCATGTGCACAGTATGACCTTCCACACCCAAGAATTAAAAGCAGAAGTTCTGGCCACTGAATGCAGTGTTAACTGCCACACTTTCTCTCCCCAAAGAATAGGTACATAAATAGATGACTATTTTCAATATTTTCAATGCATCTTATATTGCAGAAGGTAAATGCTATGCATCACAGCCTCAGTTGGTCAATCTGTTTAATTTTATTTTATGAGCAATATCACTGGAGAAAAAAAGGGTGTGTTGGAGAGTTAAAGGTAGCATGGCAACGCTCTGTATTTTGCAGAATTAAGCAACTACTAAGCACCAGGAACTACATACATGTCATGAGCTGCAGGAGAATATGTGTATCTTGGACCTCCTCTCCAAGAGGTCACATAGGCAATTCAAAGCGGACACTTTCCAATAACCTTTATCTAGAAATCCGGTCTCTGAAAGTCATAAAAGATTTTATTCCAATTCATGGACAAAATTTTAACCAACACAGCTTTTATAAGGCATGGTGTCTTCATTTTAGTGGGTTAGACTCAGTATCACATACAGCTCCCCTCCAGAACTGCTTATGCATAAATTATTCACAGTCTAAGACTACAGTCCATGAGATTACAACAGAAAAATATATTGCTGGAGTTGTCTGTTATACATCTCTCTTATAGATGTGTTTTATAACTGCTCTTTGATGGTCTCTGCAGGAAAATACATTGCATTTACTCTCAATACTGTACTTATTCACAAGTGTATATCACAATATAGAAAACAATAAGCTCTAGAAATTTCTTGATGAGTCACATTCAGTTTTCAAGAAAGTTGAGAAATTTTTGATTGACATAAACTGTGAGAAATGGGCTTCCAATAGAGCAGAGAAAGTGATCTGGGCAATCATAGTCCCATCATATTGGCACTCATGCTAAAAATATGTGTGAGTTATATGGAAGAACAGACATTGAGTTACATTGAACAGAAGATGCAATTCGATATCATTTTACCAAACTTACTGGGTCACCCTAATATGAAAGCTGATGAAGACGTACAAAATAATAGAAGTGATTTTCTAGAGAAAGGAAACTCTATATACCTGTTCTGTTCAAGCCTGCTAAAAGGCATTTGTTGGGATGACACAGGCAAAGCTATTGAAAAAGATGCAGAAAATGGGGTGAATAAAGGAACTGGAAGGTAGGTAGAGAAGCAGAGAACCCTTAGGGCAGGAGTTGTAGAAATGGGCTGAAATTTAAAACAACATGAAGTGCCATGCTGTGTACTTCTGCATATTGTTTTATGTTAGAAACTTCTTAGCTGAGTACAACAGAAAAAGCGGGAGATGACAACTTATGACTCCTGTCAGTAAAGTCAGAGAGAGGGGACCAGAACTAAACTTTTTCAAGGCTTTGTTGAAATTAAAGGGGTTAGAGAAGGTGGCTTCCTACAATTGCAGGGGCCAGATCTCTGACCCAGGAGTTCTTTCCAGAAATTTCATCTTATTTCATATAGCAAGTTGCCATTAAAGTTTAAAAGCTTCCCCAAAAGTAAATGAGACGTTGGGCTGGTGAGCCTTCTAAAAAAGTACATCTGTAATGAAATGTATGTAATTGTCACGGTTGTTGAACATAAAGGCCCATTTCTGGGCACACATAAAACAGTGGGACTAGCTCACTGGTCCCATCTGCAGAAACCTCGTGATGAAGCGATAACCAGGTGCAAACAGCCAGATCCTCTGCACTGAGTAGAACAAGAGCATCACTGATTATTTCAGTTATGACACTGTAAATACGTTAGTACTCCTTACAGAATCTAGGCCCCAAGTCTTTAGATCCACATAACATTATCGGAACAAGAAATTTTCACATATGCAGCTCTTCTTGGGGAAATATCCCTTTCCTTTTTAGACCTTTCTAGCGACACGGAGATAACCAACTGTTCTATATTTAGCTGCCAGACATAGGTTATAACCACCCTAAGGCTGTTACAGACTTCTGAGTGCAATGACCTCGCGGAAGGGTAAAGTCAAACTGGTGCTCTAGTTTTTCCAGTCAAGCTGGATGATTCTATTCGTGCGCTTAAACATTGTGCTAAGTCAAGCTTCAATGGAGGCTAGGATCGCAAACACATAACAACAGGTGCACTGGGTCAGATCAAGCCACCAAACTCGCATCATGTCTCTGAGAATGCTCAACACTGGATTACAGGTACAAGACCAGGGCAAGCACGTGTGATGCCTCCCACACCCGTTCACCACTGCAGGCCTTACAGATTTCCAAAATAGACAGAAGTAATTTTTGAGTTATTAATCCTCCAAAGATTTCCCTTTCACTTATTTTTTTCAGAGTGAACTCAATTTAATGTGCTCTGTGGAACACTACCTCCTTTTTATATATATAGCTGTAAAGCGAGGCACAGTCTGACACATTCTGTGATTTGCAGTCATTATGTTTTTTAGAGAAATTACCATGTATCTGGTACAGATTACTCAGAAAACTTTCATTAAAAATATAGCAAAGCCATTTTTAACTCCTCAAGGTAGATAAAATCGTATTTTCAAAGTTAGTGTGAATCAGCATACCCCTGAATCCACAGCAGGTCTGAGACACCAGTTCTCATAAGCCTGTAAGGCAATTTAATAGCCAGCACAGTGAACTTGCCTTACAGAGAGAAATGGGAGTTTGCATTGTGCACTCCAAAAGAGAAGGGGCCTTAGTACACCACTTACGTGCTTCTTGTCCAGTGATGCTTCTTCCCTGCAGAAACTGAGATGTTGCTTCTCAGATCCAAACTAGCATAATCTGATTTTGGGGAGACCTTAGACCCCCAAAAACTAAGAGTCCCCCCAAAATGAGCAGTAAGACGAAAAAGAAAGTGAGAAGTCAGATGAGAAAGAAAGTAAGTGACGAGAACTGTAGGGATTTTATAGAAGCATGCACTGTTGACGCATTTCAGCAACATTTTTTTAAAAAATGTGCGATGAATACATACAAAATGCTGAAAAAGTGCCATTCCACCATAAAAGTCTGAATGCTGGGTTACGCTTAATAATTCCCTTTTTAAAAGTTTCTTGTGTTTTAATTGCTCTTGCAGCTTCCAGTGGAGAGGTACGTATATTTGCAGATACAGTTCTTCCTGTAAAAGTTCTAATGAAATATATTTACATTAACGGGAATTTTTATGTTTCACTCATGAGAACAGCCGAAAGAAATACCTTTTGTCATTAAATATAAAAATTAATAAAGCAATTACCTAATTCGGTATTTTAATTTCAATTATGATGTACGCAGAAATAATTTTAAATGATTCAGTCACTCTTACCACATTTAAAATACGATTGCCTCAAAACATTTACCACGAGCCAGCTAAGGAATATACATTTGGAAGTTTTCAGAGTATAACTAAAAAGAACTCTATGCACAGTTCCCATTTTTCTCCAGAGTGGGATATTCATCTGTGGATTGGAAGCTATTCTTCCAGCCTAGGAGGAGTCAGCTAGGAGCTTGCTCCCACTTGGCAACACTGAGACCTCCTCTTCGGTGAGGAGAGGCACAGGGATCCTCATCACTAAGCAGGAACTCTCCCTGCAGCCAGCCACCTTGCGGGAGGCAGAAGCTGCAGCATTAAAAACATCAGGCCATCTCAGAACCTGGGACAGAGAAGTCTCAAGTGGACTCTGCCTATATTAGACTAGAAAAAATGTTTACCCTATTTCTACATGTAATAAAACTTATGATTTTGGAGTTATCGATCATGTTCTCAGATTAAGAAAGTGGATATGTAATGTTAGAACAGAAACCTTACTTATATTCACAGCAAGTAAGAGCGATTCCTCAATCTCTCGTGAATACTAGTAACTTTAATTGAGTTTTTAGTTTGTTGCTTAAGATACTTGCTGTAAAATGCAATGAAATTTTATGTAGGTTCAAGCAACTAGATTGTACTATGAACAGAGTAATTTTACTGCTACCCACCACAAATTATTTTATTATCCTTGGAAGACTACTGAAGATGCTGAGACTGTGTAAAGAAATAGAATAAATACATTCTATTTGTCAAGGATTTGTAAGTGAGCTCGAGTGAAAAGCCTAATTCTGAGGAAATGAAACAGCTGCAAGAGTGTCTATCTTATTTAAGATGGCTTGGTTTAGCGATTGTCTATGCTGCTGTTGAAAGGCAGACTGCAGACATTTCCATCTGAGATTATTACTTATCACTGAAATGTGTATGGCATGAAGCAGTACAGCAGTATCTGTGAATTTTTATGTACAGCAGAATACACATGATTGAACATCGTTCACTTTACCTTTCTGTTGCTGCCAGTAGTATCTGGTAAGCGTTTCATTCATGTGCTTCCTCTCGTGACTACGTTCTCCACAAAAAGCAACATAACGACAATGGATCAAGTAACAGTTTACTAGTCCAATTTATAACTTTGCTTGGTTTCTTTTGACTGATTCAGATTCAGATGCAAACCAAGTCAGAAACCATATTTATCTAAAGAAGCTTGCTAAATTCTTCACCTTAGTGCTTCTCCTTCAAAGGGAATGATTTTCCATTTCCATATATACTCACTGAACACATCTGCAAGCATTAAACACAGACAGCAAAGCCAAATCTGTAACAACACAAATGATGTTATGGCTGATGGCAAGATGAGTAAATTATCACTCAATTTTTTTTTTTTTTTCACTGAATTTTGATCTAACAGTGCAACCTCTACCAAAGATGCAAAATACTTCATTGCATAAAATAAAAAAATAAAAAAAAAATCAAGTCAGTTGCCAAAGAAGGAGGAAGAGCAGCAGTAAGAACTGCAGTCCCATTTGTGGAGCCACTGGGCCTTTGTAGATCTGGTCAAGTTGTCCAATGCCACCCACGTGTCCTTTACAATAGTGGCACAACTGAGGTGTTTAGACACCTGGTCAGGTGTCTCAGCAAGGCTGGTTGTGCCTCAGCAAGAACTATGAGATCTCGGTCCTATGCTGCCAACCTCAAAAGCATACATCCTTGGGCTGTAGTTAGGTGTAGTCCGTGCAGACAGCTGCTGAAGCATATATCCAGCCTCCCAGGGTGTGTTTTATAGATGATGTTGCTGTGATCATTAGCCCTCAAGCTTTAGTAATTTAAAGTTGGTTTAAAACTACCATGGGTATTGCTATGGTAATGTGTTGTTAGACCTCCCAGCTGCAGCATGACGTGAAGTTACCAAAGTTAGCATTGCCAGACAGTTAGAAATTTGCCATCTGGATCCTCCCAGCAGCAGAAAAATTTAACTTATTAGAAGCAAAGCCCTTTGAAGAAGCAGAAAATCAGGTGAACATTTTTACCAAAATACAAACCGTATCTGAGATTGACTACAGTAAGTTCTGATTGACTTGAAACATATTTTCGATAATTTTATCCTTGAAATATTTATCTTGTTGAAGTGACATTTCCAAATAAGCAGAAAATTCAATTCCCACAAATTTCCCATCAGCATACAAATCAGTTGCCAAGCAAATTTCTGAGCAGACAAGCAGCAAAAGTTTGGAAGGAGTTTAGAGAGGATGCACAAAAGACTATCCTTCCTGTTTTGCACTTAATCCTCTGACAGGCAGCAATTAAAGTACTGTTTAAATTCACACATCTGTGCCATGACTTTTTTCTGTTCATGGCATTCATGTTGGTAACAGAAATGAAGATATGCCTACTGTTGTCACACTCATCAGTCTGGGTAATACTTGGAACAGACAGATAGAACTGCTCTCTTCCAGAGTGAGAAAGAATGTAACTGATCATCAAAGAATGAATGAGGAGACTTGGCAGCTAGTAGACACAGGATATGAACTGGGACTGAAAAGACCCAAGAATTCCACACATTTAAATGCATCCTGCTTTGATCCCATTCTCAGCCACGGCAACACCTCTGCAACTGGTCAAACGGGGCGAAAAGAAGAACGCCAACCAAAACTGGAGGGGAGACACCAGAAGATGGCTCACCCAACCTGCAGACGAGCATACACAAGGTATGCAAA
This sequence comes from Rhinoptilus africanus, assembly GCA_013400135.1. Taxonomy (NCBI): domain Eukaryota; kingdom Metazoa; phylum Chordata; class Aves; order Charadriiformes; family Glareolidae; genus Rhinoptilus; species Rhinoptilus africanus. The sequence goes on from VXBO01007021.1 coordinate 59,006, forward strand.
CAAACATACAAAAGGATCGCCCATCATCAAAACAAGGCAGGCTGTCCTCTTCAGTAGTCCTATGATGAAAGAACAAGTGAAAAATAAAAATCCTGTGGGAAAGAGAGTGGCAGATCAACAAAAGGCAATGGTGGCAAGAAGCACTGCCAACATCTCCAAGAGATGCAAATCTGGTATGTTGCACCTATGCCATGCCACTGCCTCCTTCAGCCATCAAGAAACGTTGAACACTTATCAGGGAGAGTTAGGAATGAGACATTTGGAGAAGCAGCACTGCCCAGCCCAACTGCTAGCTACAGGTCATACAGCTAAGGGCTGTGTGAGAGATATGATGCCAGCTGTTTTGGTCCCTGACAGACCACTGACCAGAAAAAGAGATAACAGGGCCGAATCACTTATTTCTATTGAATTAAAAAGAAAATGTAGGGAAATTTTCAGAAAATTTGAATAGCCTTTTTCCCATTGGTATCTTCCTATCCAAAAAATGCCAAATCTTAATCTCAGTGATGGCAGTGGAGTCTTTCCAGAAGCACGATTTGCATCCTAACATATGGAGTGATGACTTCTGAATTTGGCCATTTTTACCAGACTACATGTATGACTTGCACATTTCTGCACTGGAGCTGGAAGTGCAAAAAGTTACAAAGTTTTTGCTGCCTTGTAATTGAACACCGTTTTGTGTTTTAAGATCTTTAATTAGATTTTGAGATAAAATGCTATTCTTCCTTCAATGATAAGAAGTGGCACACAAAAAATCCAGAATACTTTTTGGTAAGCACCTTAAAAAATAATGACATTTACCTTCCTCTGGTGCTCAGTTAGAAAGCTAGCTCTGTTAAAAGTTCTTACGTGTGTCTACAATGAGAGTTAACATGACCTCTCTCCTAAAAGTTTCTGCAGTGCACAAAAGTTTATTGCTGCCCTTTGCCACTCAGGTACTCCTAAATCTGCCTGATGACAATATCTAGTAAGAGTAGCTCTCCAGCCCAAACTCAAAGATGATCATATAGACATATATGTCTAGTATACATTTTACCGCATCAATAACACAAACTGAAACACCTTGCAACTGTGAGCAAGTTGCCTCCATTTTCCTTCATTTTGTTCTGGTGGATCCTGTGCAGCTATACTACATGAGTTACCAAATAAAACAAGGGTATGTTGAAGCAATTCTTCACTCAATTGCTGTTTAACAGGCTATATGCCAAAAACCGTATGTGTATCATAAAATATCAATTTTATTGATTAAACATGCATGTATTTCAGGCTTGGATAGGTAAACTGCATTATGTATTGACACCAGAGAATAAGCGTGAGCATGGTAATGAAGGGTCATCCTCTTACAGGCAACCATCTGTATTAACCATACATGAAACCAGTGTTCTCTGATAAGACTTTACATGCAAACTACTGAAATACAGAGCCCTTTTCAATTTTAAGTGATCTGCAGTCTATTTGGAATCAAATGAAAAATAACAATAAATTGAACATGAAAGGATGGCCATAAAGGAGTTACTTCCAGCACAGCAATTTTTTCAAATCTAAGGCGAGGACACAGATGTCTTATAGCTCTAAGGCGAAAAAAAATTCCTTGATCTAAAAATAGCCTCTTCTATAAATCTGGTGTAACCCATGAAAATGATTCCCTTCTTTGAAGATGATTCATTACTGAACTCTTTGAACTGTATGGCTGGTCCCTAAGCCACTAAAACGCCAGAGGGCCAAAAAAGATCTGTATGTGCATTGGCTGTTCTAGTTAACGCATATCTGCAAACAGACAACAAAGGAACCTTCCAAGTTGATAGGGTAGGAAAGAAACAAACACATGGAAGCCCAAATTCTAAAACTGCTGAGTTTCTCACCACCTGCCAGTTCTGATTCCTGAACTCTATAAGCATGTGTTAGGACAAAATGGTAGGTATTAGGACAAAACCCAGGAAGACACTGAAATACAAGACTTAGTTCCACATACATTCGTGGGGGCCGAAACCCCCAAGAGCAGCGTACAGATCTACCTCACTGCAGGATCTTACCAGAGGTCATATCATATCCTCACACTTTCTGGCCAAGTATAAAACTGATCAGTCCCACTAGTTTTTATGTCATTGATAATCTGTCAAAGCCCTTTTTGGGACAAGAAGACCCCTCCCAGCAAGCTAAGAATTTTTTTTCATTTTAAGAGGGTTTTTTTTTTCATTTTAATAATTTTTTTTTTCATTTTAAGAGTATTTTTCATTTTAAGAGCTTGCACTGGCAAACAGACTGGTTAGTAGTCTTCAATTTGCCTAGACAAATATTAGATTCTTCTCTCTTGCTCTCAAATATTATATTACATAGATTTAGAAGGAGGCCTCAGCTATTGTGATGGGGTGAGAAATAAAACCACAGGAAAGCACAGACTACCAGGTGACTTTAGGCAGCAATAGATACATTACTACAAGTTTGTAACACAGAACACCATCTATGCATTTCTTGTTGCAGGGAAAATGATGTATGTTTGAATTCTTTTAGAAGCTCCTTAAGACTACCACAAATGAACTCCAGACACAGCATGTTCAAGACAACTGCTACAATCCACAAAATTTTTTACCACTGAGTTGCAAGCTATGTTTTTCTTGTGTAGCTACAAGATCTGGACAGAAATCACTAGATTCACATCTCCTCAAGACTTCCAAGTGTCATTGGCATCCTGTGCCACCAAGACAAACAGTTTTTCCCCCAAAACATCTATATACTGACATGTCCCTTCAGTCTCACTCTCTTTGGTTTCAGTCTCTATCCTGTCCTCCTCCAGCCCGTAAAGAGATGCTCCTACCTCAACCACCTCAACTGAGGCTAGATTAATTACTTTCTTTTTACTTGAACAATGATGTCTCACTCTGCTTAGCCAATCTCAGATCTTCACTTCATCCTTCTCTTCTCTAGCCTTGCACTGCACCCTCATAGTTTGGCCCCTCATTATGTCTGCAAAAACCTCCAGAACAAAGACAGACAAAGATTTCCCAGGTTTCCACTCACGCACTGCGGCTGCTGTCCAGAGCCCTGCGGGGATGGGAGCAGCCTCCACCAGCTGCAGCCCATTGCACCACATCCACAGCCCGCACTACCATGTCTACAAGAAAGTAAGAAATCAAAACTTCTGAGATGTCTTGCTGTTCTGGCCTCTCTCACTTTGCAGACTGAGGCAAAGGGGAGAAGCCTGAAAACATGCCATGGCAAGGTGTTCGACATGGCAGTTACCTCCTGTACAAGCCACAACACTGCCTGGTATGCAATCACAGCCCTATCCATTTAATACATGAATTGTTTTATTCTGAAAGGGAACATAGCACCTTTTACTGAAAGCTTGTATTACAAGTAACAAGCAATAGGACAAGAGGAAACAGCCTCAAGCTGCACCAGTGGAGGTTTAGATTGAAGATTGAGAAAAATTTCTTCACTTAAAAGGGTTGTCAAGCATTGGAACAGGCTGCCCAGGGAAGTGGTTGAATCATCATCCTTGGAGGTATTTAAAAGATATGTAGATGTGGAGCCTACAGACATGGTTTGGTGGTGGACTTGGCAGTGCTAGGCTAACTGTTGGACTTGATGATCTTAAAGGTCTTTCCCAACCTAAATGAGTCTATGATTCTATTTCCCAATATAATTAAACAGCTGTTCAGGAATCGGATTGCCTTGTAGGAAGACATACCGATTCATCAGGACAGAACTGGAATGGATGAATGGATTTTAGGGAAGTGGTCTCAGAGACAAGAGGAAGACAAACCCATAAGAGCTGTAGGAGGGAAAGGACTCACATGGGAGAATGTCTTTGGACTCTTTCAAAATAGAGATTTGAACTTGGGTGTTTCAACTCCAGAAGACACCCTAGCTACCATGTTACCCTGAGGTCTCTGAGTTTCAAATGGTATTTGATTCACTTTGGAAATGAACACATAAGTGAACACACAAAAGTGAAAGCCTCATTTTCACCTTCCTTTTCTAAAAGAGATTTCTTGTGCTTCAGGCTAGCACAGTGGCTGGATAAGTTGCATTTCATAAATGGACACAATGATTATTAAGCATAACTGCAGGAGAACGACGATCATTGGCAACATTCAAGTTTACAGTGCCTTCAGACAGCCCTCCAAGTCTGCAATAGGGGAAGAAGAAAGCCTCTTTTACTGTCCATGGGGCAAAATGGCTGACGTAAGAGCAAAGGGAAAATGGAGTGCTGGAAGCTCCAAAGCTAATTTCAGAGACCAGGTGTCCAATTCCACATTTTATAGAATCATAGAATCATAGGGTTGGAAGGGNCCTCAGAGCTGCTCTCCAGCAGGTCAGCCCCCAACCTGTCCTGGTGCAGGGGGTTATTCCTCCCCAGGTGCAGCACCCTACACTTGCCCTTAATTGAATCTCATAAGATTCCTCTCTGCCCAACTCTCCAGCCTGTCCAGGACTCTCTGGATGGTGGCACAGCCTTCTGGTGTGTCAGCCACCCCTCCCAGCTTTGTGTCGTCAGCAAACTTGCTGAGGGTGCACTCTATCCCCTCATCCAGGTCGTTGATGAATATATTGAAGAGCACTGGGCCCAGTACTGACCCCTGGGGAACACCACTCATCACTGACCTCCAACTAGGCTCTGTGTCTCTAATTTGATTAAGTTGGGTTTTTTACAGCCCTAAAACGCACTCCACCTCTAAGTATATCACTGTTTTGATTACAACATGCATAAAAGGAGAAAGGAATTGGACCCCACTCTTCCAAATAAAAACAAATCAATTTTAATTAAATCTAACGGGTTACAGCTCTACATGCAAACTGGCTGTGAGCACAGTCTGTCCTGGGCTTATAAATAGCTGTGAATAGCTTGTTCTCCAATAGATACATTGCTTCAAATCTCCGTTCTGCCCATAGCTCATTGCCTTACCTCACAGTGGACATTACTGATCCCATTAATGCAGAGTCTTCCAGCTAACTGTTTCTTTGGATTTCTTATTTAAACATAATTTCCTAATATCTATACACATACACATGCCCACACTTGGATACATTCTCTGTGAATTTTGTGTGCTGGAGTCCTGGCGGCCCATATAGTTGTAATTCCTGCTCTATTCTCCTATGCTATGAAACCAACTGACATTGGTCCAGTTTTCTCATCCTTTTAAAAAGAAAGCTGACTCCCCTGATTCAGTATGAATCCAAGGTAAGAGATCAATGAATTGTAAATATACATCCAAATTAGTTCTGTATTTTCAAAGTGAGTAACTCACATTATTAAAAGCTTAATATTGAGGCTAATTCCAAAGTAGCACCATTTAGCTGAGGGGCTTCTCAGCATAAATCTAAGATCTACCCTTTCTATAGTCAAGATACGAAACATTTGGTACTGGGTGGCCAAATCAGTGGGTAGAGATATACAGAGATTTTTTTTTAAGAATTCTCTGGAGTAACTGTCTATTCACAGTCAGAAGTAATCCAAGGGAACAGAATGTCTCCAATACATTTTGTTCTTTTATAGCTGACAATACAGGTGAGAAAGGCGTTTATAAATAATTGGATGCTGAAGACTGGGGCAGTGGTTGACACAAATGGTTGACCTGCAAAGAAAAAATAAAGCTCATGAGCAAATGGACTAATGATCCTCTCAAGTGCAGAAAGTTACCTGCACTAGACACTACCTCTCACCATGCCATCTCACTCAGAATTAGTAATGTATCTCCAGGCAGCACTTCTTCCTCCACAAAAGGAAAGGTGACTCAAGCTTCACAAGCCCAAAGCACCAGTGTTTTGGGGGAGTTGTGGAAGCTGCTATAGAATGATCTCGCCTTACTTCATGGCCTGTCAGAACTGCCGCAAAGCAAACGCCCCCAGAGAAGGAAGGGGACAGTCAGTTGTTACTGCCATGCTAGTCGGTTGACTACTGGGCTAGAAACGCACCTACTAAAGTGGGCCAGAAGGAGACAGTACTACACAAGAGATCATCAGGTGGCAGTTATCATTGTAAACTCATGCCCTCAGCCACAAAATGATGCACTTCAAACACACATGCTGCATTCCGCAATGCTCCGTACTTTATCTTTACATTGGGAAAGATGACTGTTGATTTTCTGAAGCCATAATCCTGCTACCATTGACTTATTTTGAAGTCCAGAAAATACTGGGTTTTGTTACCATGACAACACTCCCCAAAAAGAGATAGACTCTGCTACACCATAAAACACTTCACATGCTATTTCCTAGCAACCACACAGATACATACAGCCTTCACTGAAGGCAATTTTAGAAAAGTTACATGTACTTTAAAGATAATTCTACACATTTCACATACACCATGTGTCTTTCATTTTGGGCTACACTGAAAAATCCTGTAACTGAGACTGACTGGAATCTTTTGAAAAAATAAAAGGAGTGACCAACAGGCAGACAGGAAATACAGGCTGAGAATGATCTATGTAGAAAGTAAAGTACCCTGAGATCTGGAAGTAGTGCAGGTGGCGCAAGAGGAAAATTTAACTCAAAGCATGGTGTCTTTTCAATATCTGGTTTACCTTCACATCATTACTTACACTTCTACCAAATCTTACTCTCCTGGACTTGAATTTTCAAGCAACAACACTTTTGAGGGAGTACACAGATAATCCAAAATAAGAATACAGTAGTCATGCAAACAGCATGTCTCCTTGTACTATGAAGATTTTTAATCAAAAAAACGAAACAATCACAACAAACACCCCCCTCCCCCCCAACTTTGCTTCTTTTTTGCATATGGGACTGAGGCTTATGAATGACCTCAGTTCTGGTTGCATTAATTTGGCAACCTTACCCATGGGCACACAGCATTTCAGAAATCACTGGGATCTAGAAACAATACCCTTTTTAACTTCTACAAGATTCAGGTATCGTTACAGAAAATTCAGGACTACTTCACAGAACATTACCAAGTTATTGAAAATATGCACTTGCATTACTCCTCACTTCAGGAATGGCTACGCTGTAGGATCCGGTGTGGTACAACTACTTGATGTAGGAACCCATGGATGTAGAAGTGGTACAACCACCTGTCTGAAATAACAAACTCCCAGAGAAGTTGAAGGACCCCAGGGTTCAGTGATTAAGTGCTCATTACAGCAAACAGGCCAAGCTCATCATCTCAATGTGATGCTTTTCCAAGGGTCCAAAGCTCAGAGGGGCAGTTAAAAGGAAATGTCTACAAGAGATGTTTGGTAACCTTGCCTCTGTCTTAGACTACCCACAGAACAGGCGTGATATTTAGTTTCACAACCTCTACTTGCTCAATTACTCTTCTGTCTAAATCACTACATAAAGTATGACAGATGACAAGATTATTCCTCACCTGAAGGAGAGGAATGGGAAACTCTGTGCCCATTTTCTATGTCACACTCTAGTCATCATTAAGCATTCTCAGCTGCGGGAATTCAAACCTATCTCCTGCATCCCAAGAGCATGCAGTATTCCCTAGGGTGTATGGCACAACTTCTCAGCTTGCATTATGTCTTTCAGCCATGTGGTCAGTTTTATTTGAAATCTCTCTTCTCTGCATTCATCAAGATCATGGAGTATTAGAAATTGCCGGAAGACCCACAACAACAGGCTCCTCATGGTCTCATTTTGTGCATAGCAAATAGTATAAAGCAGAAAACAGATGCTACTAAAGCTTGGTTTACCTAAAACTATTTGGTATTTTGGGCACTGAATACAAACGTTTCAAAATAACTTTTTACTGGAGGGCTTAGAGGAGTGCAGGGGTCCTGAGATGCCTGTTGACTCTCAGTGACAAAAGAGTTGAGGCTCACTGTTTTCTTACAAGCTTCCAACACCTCTGTTTTCCTACACAAACTAAGGGGGTGTGTGTGTGGTGTGTGGGAGATGCATTTTATATTTAATGATATAAATGTCTATCACCTGGAACAGATTCAGAATTCCAAAATGTTGTGTGACTCAATACCAAATAAGATTAATCTACCAGGCTGCTCTGTTTCCTCTGCCAAGTGGTTTGTTATTTTCTGAAGAAATGGTTTTCTCCATTCTGTAACACTTCTCACAACCACAGCACTTGTTGATGTTTACCTGCATCATTTGAAGGCGGAATGGGAAGGTCAGATACGGAGCAGCAAATCTTTGCAAAAGTCCTTTTAGTGTATTCATTTAAGAAGTCTGGGCTCAGCCCAAGAAAAGCATTTTTCTACTAGCAATTTTCTTTACGAATTATCAGGCCAACACCTCTCAGAGAACAGCTTGCTTAAGTTAAAAAGGCTCTGCACTGTAACATAGTTCAACAGTGTTTGGCCTGCCCAATTTTTTTTTCTGCGAGCTTTGCCACCACAAAGTAAGTTTAAAAGGACTCTGATGTCTTAGGTGTCCTATTGAGTTGTGAAGTGGACCCTCATCACACTAAGTCACAGAGTTGGGAGGTTTATTTTCCAAGTTTATCCTACATCTGGTATGTTCCACGTTCTACAGAACATACTAGCAGCCAGTTAAATAGTAGTACACTTCAAACAAAAGAAGAATTGCAAGAAGTATGATGACTTTTCTTACACATGCTACTGCTTTAAAGAGAAGAACTGTATTTGAAATCAAGGCAATGCTTAGAGTTGCATTTCTCCAGGACCCATGGACCTGATGCAACTCTCTCAGTACCTGGATTTCACAATGCTCCCCATAACACTTTGCATTTTTATTTGGCAGCATCTTTTTCCCTCTTCCCCCAGATTTAAAAAAAAAAATCGTAGAAGTTAGGTGCTTGACATATTGGGACACATAATTCTCCTCAATGCTCCCACCTTGGAACTTAACACAGACCAACACTGGTAAGAGTTAGAGTACCATCGTATTTCTTATTTCTGAGCTTTGCTTCTGACAATTTTTTTGCTACAGAAAAGCCTGAGGACTGCCAAAAAACATTCCAGTATGACTGACTTCCAAGACAGCTTCATAAAGAGGTTTTTCTCTTCCATGAAGAACACAGCTTAATAACCAAACTATTACACCTGCTCTTCTTGTCATTTCAAGAAGAAAAATAAAAAGTAATCAATAGAAGACTGCAAAGGGTTGGTTGGGGTTTTGTTTGTTTTGTTTGTTTGTTTGTTTTGTTTCATTTTCCCCACTATGCTTTATGTTACCAACAAGAGCC
>VXBO01007021.1:71795-82133 GCA_013400135.1 Rhinoptilus africanus
GGAGCGGCCGCCCTTTACCTTGACGCCGGCGCTGCTGGTCTGGGTCTCCTCCGCGATGCCGCAGCAGCGGGGGTTCCTGGGCCGGGCGGAGGCGCCGGGCTCCCTGCGCTCCTTGCGGCGGGGGCCGGCGGAGGGCGGCGGCGGCGGCTGCCGGCTCCGGTAGGCGAGGACGGAGGGGATGGAGTCGGCCGCGTCTGTCTTGATGAAGAGGCCGTGCAGGGTGGCGGTGCCCTGCGAGATGGTGGTGGTCTGGTGGGGGGAATTGGACTCGTCCGAGTCCCGGCAGTAAATCACGCCGCTCTGCGAGNGGAGAAGCATCACCGGCGGTGCAGCCCTCTCCCGACCCTGGCAGAAGGTCTGCTTTCAAGCCTTCTGTACATACTACCTGGCACTCCCTCTCCCCTCGAGTTGTTCCAAATACTTTCCTTTTTTTATTTAAAGTAGTTAAAAATACTTATTTTGACAGTCAAAACTCGCCTACTTTCTTAACCACGGGTAAGCAAATCTCAATTGTTTGGGAGGACAGCAGGGAGGTGTTGGGAGCCACGCAGCACCCACTGCAAGTTTGGAGAAAAAGCCAGGATTGTTCCACAAATTTTAACGCTATTTTTCAATTAAGCCAATACGGAAAGACACAAACTGCTGTTTTACCCTGTATGTCTGATAGCTGCCAATCCATGTTTCCAGTCTCTGGGGAGGTAATCAAGCAAAATGTTTAATGCTGCAGAGATTTACACACCTTCTTAGCTTTCCACGGTGAATGGTTTCATTGACCTCAGGGAAACTCCCTACAAGGTGTGAAGCTAAACATGTGGGTTTTAAGTCCTTGCAAGATTTTAGTTTAAACTCTCTGTTTTCAATGGCACACTATAAATCCTTCAAGAATTGGTAATGTTATCCAAGCAGTATGTTCCCTGCCCAGTAAAGCATTTATCTGACACCCACTTACCAATGAACATCTTTTCCTCTCCGTTACCTGAAGTTTGATCGCTGTTTCTCCACCTTGTTTTTAGCGAGTGATGTAAAAATACCAGAAACATGAAGCACAGTTTGTGCAAGGATTGTGATGCTGAACAACAAAGTGCTCTGAACAAGTTATTTTGGCTCCTCATACTCCTGAAACACTTTCATGGATTAGAGACCAGTTTATTCAAAAGGGATGGCTTCACAGGTAAAACACTGCAGCCTAGAGAGACTGTTTCAGCCTTTAGCCTCTGCCTCTGCTGATCCAGCCCATGGGTCACTGTAATTATGGCAAATACGGACATTCACTCATCCATCAAGAACTGGACTGAGATCACCAACCTATTTGACAAACTATGGTTTTCCAGTCACCGGAAGGAGCCTGTGTTGGCCGTAGTAATCAAATTTCTCCAGGTAATTTTTTCCCCTGCTAGTTGTCAATGTTCACAAACCAAGTTGTGGCTCATATCCTGCATATGCTGCATGTTTGTACGCTGCCACGCTGTTCTGCCGATGGCTGTCTTTGAGGACCACCTTGGAGACAGACTCACTGCCACTGAACGAAGCAGACTACGCTTCATCACTGAACCGTGGGGGCCTTTGCTGCTGCTTAGAGGCTGCAGTTCTGGGTGAGACATTCTAGTCATAATGTACTTAGTTGCAGATGAATGTGTCCTAAAACTGCATTTAATAACAAAAGAGCAACCAGTTGTATGTATTCCTTGCAATGTTTTCAAGTTCCTTTTCATGTCTGTTAACAGCTGGGAAACTACAGTTGGGAATTTGGGTTACCTGCCCTAGACCGCACTCGAGATTTGCAGCAGAGCCAGGAGCTCAGGAATGCCATCCAGAACCCATGCATTGGTGTAAATGCCGTTGCTTCAAAAGACCTCTAAGAGCAGTTGACTGTCTAGTTTAAGATTTGTTCATAGGAATTTATCCCCTCCAGGTATCAACAGCATCTAGAATTTTAACAAAAGAAGTGACTGTAAACCTTGGTGAAAATGTCATGTCACACCCTAGGCTGCATTGCCAGCTATTTACAGTCTCGATATCAGTGATAAACTATTTCATCAGTCAGTCAATACCTAGGTCTCCTTAACATCCCAGTACTGGGGTGGGTTTCCATCCTGTTCCTACTGAATTCTGTGACAACTTTGTTAGTGATTTCAGACAGTACTGCCCATTCTCACGTGTGTTTCCCTTGGTTAGGTATAACATTTAACTTGATGTCAGAGAATAAGTACCTAAATACAGTTTTCAAGTAGCTCTCCCTGTGCTGTTGATTTTGGGGTATTGGGGAAGGCCCAACACTGAAGGGGATGAGCCTGCCTGTGCAAAGTGCCAGAGTGCTGGACAGAAGGGAAGGCTGCAGGATGGGGAACTACACGGACTACTGAAAAGCAACAGAAAAGGGGGAAGAGTAACTTAATGTTTGGTCTGACAGCAGAATCATAAGATGGTTGAGGTTGGAAGGGTCATCTGGTCCAACCCCCCCTGCTCAAGAAGGGACACCTAGAGCTGGCTGCTCAGGATGGGTATATCTGAATGGTTTTTAATATATCCAAGGATGGAAACTCCATCACCCCTCTGGGCAACCTATTCCAGTGCTCAGTCACCTTCACAGTTGCCTCTCTATTTTCAGAGGAAACCTCCCATATTCCAGTTTGCACCAATTGCTTTGGACCTGTTACTGGGCACCACTGAAAAGAGTCTGGCTCCATCCTCTTTGTACCTTCCCGTTGGGTATTTTTATACATGGATGGGGTCCCGCTTGAGCCTTCTCTTCTCCAGGCAAAACAATCCCTCCTCTCTCAGCCTCTCCATATGCATGGTGCTCAGAAGGACTTAGACAGACAGACAAGCAAGTGATGATTAGCATGAGCAGNACCTAGAGCTGGCTGCTCAGGATGGGTATATCTGAATGGTTTTTAATATATCCAAGGATGGAAACTCCATCACCCCTCTGGGCAACCTATTCCAGTGCTCAGTCACCTTCACAGTTGCCTCTCTATTTTCAGAGGAAACCTCCCATATTCCAGTTTGCACCAATTGCTTTGGACCTGTTACTGGGCACCACTGAAAAGAGTCTGGCTCCATCCTCTTTGTACCTTCCCGTTGGGTATTTTTATACATGGATGGGGTCCCGCTTGAGCCTTCTCTTCTCCAGGCAAAACAATCCCTCCTCTCTCAGCCTCTCCATATGCATGGTGCTCAGAAGGACTTAGACAGACAGACAAGCAAGTGATGATTAGCATGAGCAGGGGCTAGACTGGGGCAGAGTGAGTGGGTGCAGAGGAGAAGGATGGCTGTCTGCCACTGAGAGAGGAAGTGAGGAGATGGAAAGTTCAAGATTCCTTTTCCTAATATTGGTACTCTTCCCGCATCTTGCCTGTGAGAAGACAACCACGGATTTACTGGACAGGTGGGGAAGAGGGGATATTTAAAACACATGCACATGCATGCACAGTCGCACCACCTCTTACAGCATGCTCAAGTCACGCTCCTGCAGTCGTCTTGCTGCAATCTGCCCCGACTGATGCCCACTAAAGCGGAAGGCTGTCCTGTGAGCAGCATGCATTAATTCAACCAGGGAATTCCAGGAGGGACTGTTAATGTACTGAAGCAGACTCTGCCCTCAGAAATGCAGATTTAGTATGGCCCCAGAATCAAGTCAGTGCATCTGACCACTGGAAGACATTCAGACGCCCCAGTTTTTCCATTACTAAAGAGCCTTCACTGGCTTTGGTTGCAACTGTATAAATCCTAACAAATTTTATGCTCTGAGGAAATGAATTTCTTACACATGGCTAATTTCAGCATGATGAATTTAAGCAAATGAGTGATTCTGGAAGCCGTCTGTGCAACCCTGAAGCATCTCGTCTTTTTTTTTTTCCCAGTAGAAGGCAGTGGCTATACATTCTCTATGGTATTTACACCTTCAAATCCCTCCACAATGAGCAAAATATACTCCTCCAAACTTTATATCCCTTCCAAAGCCAGTCATAGGCTTCATTCTGACCTGAATATTAAGACTTTATGCTACAAGTAGATTGGTAAGTTTATGTTGGCATTATTGGAAGTAACATCTGTAAATCCCAGTTCATTGCAGTAAGAATATACTACTTCAGAGGTCACATTTTACAGAGACTTAAAAATCTGGTACTTGACAACAAGCTACTGAAGACAGTTACCTCTATTCATGGTTCATTTACTGTGAGACCAGTTTAAGAATGTATAAATAAGCCTGTATAAAAAAAAAAAAAATAAAAAAAATTACTAGGCTCTTAGGAGGCTCAGCAGTTTCTCAGTCCTTTCATATTGGTCCAACAGATTTCTAAACTACAGTAAAACCTAACATGCTACATACCTAGACTAGAGCAAAGTAAACACCTAAAAATTATTTAATTTATCTAGACTATGTGCTGTGTTTTTAACTTAAAATAGATATGAGGAAAATAATAATCATAGCAGCCAGAATAGAACTCTTCTGTATATACCTCAGTTTTGTTAAAAAAAACCCCCGACTGTATAGTAATTTAATAATCTGTAATAGATTATCAAATGCTAAACCCATGCTTTTACTCATCAACAATACAAGAAATGATGGAACTTGGAAAACTGGAAGATATTAAATACAAGATGTGAAGGTTATTTCTTTTGCCTGAGGAATAGCAGAGTGTACTTTTCAGGCCACAAATCCAATGACTCCCTCACCAGTGTAATCAGGACTAACTTCACTGAAAGATTGGATATCAGGAAACATTTTTACACTGAAAGGGTTATTAAACATTGGAATAGGCTGCCCAGGGAGGTGGTAGATTCACCATCCCTGGAGGTGTTTAAGAAAAGGGTAGATGAGGTGCTTAGGGACATGGTTTAGAAGTGGTTTTTGTCAGGGCAGGTTAATGGTTGGACTTGATGATCTTAAAGGTCCCTTCCAACCTCACTGATTCTATTCTATGAAAGCAATGACCTTTCTCCAACTCAACCAAAAAGCAAAATCGAGCCCTACTTTTTTTTTTCTTCTTCCCTGCTCAAAATTCCTTTCATTTCACAACTTCATAAAAATCGTTCATCACAGCAAAACTGTGTATAAATTTACCACAAATTTGTTATACGGTGTTTGCATACTAGATTTTTGAGTGCTGTGAATAACAATCTCGCAATAACAACACCCTACAACAAGACACCCTCTGGTAGGTATTGCTCAGACAGAATGTATTTGGTGGGATCGCTCAATGACCACACCATAAAACCTGACTCTGGCCTTCTTTTACAGTCAGATTTTGACTAGCTTGGCCAATGCTAGCTATTCCAGTTTTCCCTAGCAGTTTACAAAATACTTTGCATTATGGTTATTTTGCAAGTGGGGAAACTGAGTAGTGGAGATGCCTTCTTCCAAGCTCACTCAAGGGAGCAGAGCTGAGAAGGGAACTCCGTCTGGTTCCCTTTCTGCCAGCAGTCCGTGCCGCTGTAAATGCAGCGAGGCACGATTTGTGCTGAGGATGCACGGAGGCGCAGGGGCCGTCCTCCACTCTCTGCCTTCTCCAATCCTTCGTGTGTGAGCAGGGAAGAGCTGCGATTCTTGCCCTCCTCTGCCTGCAGCTGTTTCCCTCTCCCCAGGGGCAGGAGAAGATGCAGCCCTGGGCTTTTGCTCCTCACTGCTGACAGGTGATGAGCTGCCCCAGGGATGCATATTTTTCTCCTGGGGACAGACACCTGCAGTTGTTTTCCCAAGGATGGGCCAGTTTGGCACTGTCCTTCGTATCAGCATATTCTTGAGAGACACAGAAACTCTTTACTACACTGCTTTGAAGAGGCAGAGTAACATATGGAAATATATAGTAACTACAGGCACCCGCCACCAGCAGTAGCATTATTCCCCTTGAGGAGCTCAACTTTTGGCAGGTCGGTGGTGAGCTACTCCTAGTTGCAAGTAAATTTTCTAGGATAACAGTGATCACACCACATTTAAAAGGCTTAGACTTCTGCTCCCCACCAAACCCTTTGGTTTGCCTTTAAGTGGGACTGAATCAAGCACTTCACAGCAAAGTTAAGACAAGGGACTGCGGTTCTCCTACCAGCGCTGATAAGTCGCCCAGCAAGACTTCAGCGGTTGTTTCCTCCCAGAAGCTTGTCCTTTGCTCGCTATTACTTCAATATAACACATCCCTTCTGCCTTGATCTGTTGGAGGATTTGAAGGTTTGCCGGGCAAACCCCTCCCGGGGGGCCGCTGCCTTCCCAGGCGGGCTGTGGNAGCGCTCCAGGGAAAATAAGTTTCGCCTCCGGGGCTCCACTGCGGAGGGAGGGCGAAGCGGCTGTCCCGAATAGTCCCGGCCTCTCCTCTCTCTCCCCTGCCTGTGCCCCGCGCAGGTAATTTTCTGCCCTGATGGGGAACATTTAGTTATGGGGGAAACTGCTCGGGGAAAGTAGGGTGAACCAAGTGCTCTGAGGCTGGCTTGGTTCGGTACGCTAACAGTTACACAGCCTTTGGAAAAAGGCAAACTTTTACACGCCCTGGAGAGAGCAGCAAATCCACCCGTGGAGCAGACAGCTCGTCACTGGTGCTTTCCAGGATCCTGGCGTAAATTCCAGCCTCACAGTTGAGGAGAGGGTGGACAAACTGCCTGAGGTTGAGAGTAGGCAGCATGGCTCTGTTCTGGAGCAAATCTCAACTGCCAGAGGTGGGACCAGAGACATATTTCAAACAGCCTATTTTCATCTTGGAGATATTCTAGTTTGCAGCAAGTACCAGGGAGGTGGAATGCGTCATCTTGGGAATGACACCTTTGGTCTGAGTGGATTCGACTCCCCCACTTTGTTGCTCTCTCCTTCATGCTTGAAGAACAGCATATTGCTGTTTTTCCTTCTGAAGTATTGCTGTTTCTTGGGAGTTCATTACTATTGTCAATACCATCATTGCTGTGTAGTGGTACCCAAGGCCTCCATGAGGCAACTGTATAAGATGCCCAGCAAACACAATAAAAAACAATAACTACACAAAAAAAGTCAAAGGCTTGCACACAAAACCACGTGAATATCACAAAAGTAGAGCAACATTAAAGATGTCTGTGAGCTGTGGGACAAGTAGTGGTCAAGTCACAGCAGCTGCCAAGCCAACACCCCATAAAACCACAGACCACAACACAAAATAAATCCAAAGCCCTGAACCTGTGCAGAGAACCAGTTCTAGAGAGGAGAAGCAGAACCAGTGTGGGTCAGCAAGTTATGTCACATTGAGGCTAGGGACTATGAAAAGCTGCCCTACTTCTAGGGGAGAAGGCACACAGTCAGCAAACACAATCCTCCTTGAGCTCCTCAGAAACCCTAGACAGCGCACATAGTGAAATGTCCCAACAGCTGGTCAGAACATCCCTCCTTTTGTGTCCATACATCTGCAAGAGCTGTTTCCTGGGAGCTCATGTCCTTGGCACTCTCTCAAAGGTCCTGGTCCTGCATGGATAAGGTGGATGGGAGGTTTGCTACAGCCTCACCTGCACACAGCCACATTCTTGGATACCCAGGACTCAGAGGAGGTATAACCTCTCCTCTTGAGTACCTCTCTGCACAAATGCCAGCCTTTAACTGCAAAACTCAGAATCAGTTTTGCCCGGCTATTTCAAATGATAGCCAGACAAGCAAGCATCACAGCCTGCCCTGGAAACTTTTTTTCCCTAGGTGGACAAATTAGGGATTAATCAAAGCATGCCTCTTACTCTTGCCAATCTGCACAGCCAGGCTGCCTTCCCAACAATGGCACAGGAGAATGAGGAAGGACCTCACTCAGACCCTCATCGTCGTGATCAGGGCAAGGTGCTCATCTGGACACAACAACTCAGAAATGCACCCAGCGCTATGTTTTGGATACAGGCACACAGAGTTTTTGTAGTTCCTACACAGGTCTTTCTCTGCATTTCTCCTTGCAGTGTCCCATTTGAGCTGACCTGACTTTTGAAGACTCACTGGAGGAATGTTGAGACCAGCCAGAGCATCAATTTGTTGCAAGCACTGAGAAGCTGGCACAAGAAACGCAGAAGGCTCAGCCCCATCACTAACAACCACACTTTGTACATGGCAAAATGGCATTTTGCGTGCACTCCCAAAGGAGGATGCCATCCTGCAGCGACCGTACTGTCAGCAAGGCTTTCCCTGAGCAAAGAGCACAGGCACAGACCCACTCACCTCATTCACCTGGGACTTGGGACTGGGCTGCTGGCACTAACTGCAGTGGTTTAGAAGATAAACAGTAACTTGGCCTTTGTTTCTGAGGAAGCTGCCCAAATGTAGGGGATTATTCTGCCTACTTTTCTTTTAGATGGAGAAGTAAAACAAAAAGTAAATTGCTTGCTCTTTTTTTTTTTTGTACATTCTGCATGCACGTAGATTTTAGTGTGCGCTAAGGACCACACTTCAGGCTCAGTATGCTACTTCCACTGAACTTAATGGGAATGTGGCTGTTTATATTTTAATAGGGATGGAATTAAGCCTTTCATCTGAACTCTATAGCCTTTTTATTCCTTTTTTATTAATCCATTTCATCATTCTTAATTTGATTCTGCTGTGTTCTGAGAACTTTGTAAGTACACTCCAGCATCTTGAATAACATCTTTAAATTCTAATATGCAAATATTGTGCCTCCTAGTGGGTAATGCATATGGACTTCCACTCTCCTTCAGGTTGCATTTTCATGCTAATTTCCTGGGACCTTTTACTGTTAGTATCAAGGAGGCAATTTTCAACATTTCTATCACTCTGGAAGTGTGATAGGAAGTCTCTCAATTCTTTCCTATGCTGTTCACTTTGCTCTTTCTTGCACGCAGTAAGGTTCCGAGCATTTGTCCTTTTCTGAACATTTGGCCTTTGTGTTTTTTGTTGCTGTGCATAAATCTGCCATTAAAATTCCTCTCATCCAAAAACCTGTCTGTGAAGAGACCATTCCTGAGACATTATTGCAATCATACAAACAGTAAGGAAGTGGGTGTTTGTGCATCCCCCTGAGTGGACTTCCCTGGGTACATCATCTGTGGCTGAATTGTACCATAACAATACAGCTCATGTTTCTTATGCAAGGGAAATGCCCACTCCATAGATTCTGGGAATTTTGAAAGAGGTATCCAAGACATGTCACAGATAAGACCCAGGATACTGCTTTTGTTGGATGAATTCTGCAGCCTATGGAAGCAAATGACAAACTCCACTGCACAGTTCACAGTCCATGTCTGTGTTCTTAGCTGGCTGCAGCCTGGCTGTAGCTCCAGCTCAAAACAACCACATGCAGCTTATGAAGAGACAAGTTCTAGGTCCCTGCTGGTGGTCTGGCTGAGGTGTGCTTGCCCAGACACTCCTTCTTGCCCCAACTGCAAGGACAAGGAGCTTGGTCCTCCTAGGCTCAGGTGACTCCCGAGCTCAGACTAAGTTTGCACTTGATTGTTTGTTTGGCATTAGCAAAGCCCATTATAAAACATGCCTGGTCTTGCAGACAGACCCAGTCCATGAATGGCATCCGCACTCATTTCTCTGCATCAGAATTTCCTCCTCTGATCTCATGGTAGACACGAGTAGGATATCTTTGCCACTTACACAAGAGTTTTTTCCCTTTTTTGTTTATATTTGGCCAGCATTGAAAATGCTGCTAGATCTCAATAGATAAGAAATCATCTAAAATTAGCTGTGCTTAAAATGAACAATTTTTATCTTTGAACACACATAACCTCCGTATAGGTTAGAATACTAATCTTGAAAAGGCCATGACTGAAAATGCCAGACTGCAAGCCAAAATGGAGCACAGAACAGTTTCATTATTTTTTTTTTATCCAGTCCTTATATACTAGCTTGGGTTTAATCTCTCCTCAGACTTTCAGGTCATCACAAGGACAAACAGAAAAAAAAATCATTAAAGGTTGATGTTAGAAGCTGAGGCAAATAGATATCTAACAATACTCTCTGGCAGAGCACAGCTGGGTGAATAGAACACTGCCTGACGGAGATTTGTCATGTGATGTGTACTCAAAAAAGCATTGCTTTTGTCACTGGCTAAGAAAGAACCATTCTTCAGAGAAGGGTCATTCAATAACAGTAATAATAATAATGATAATAATAATAACAGTAGTAATGGATTTGCATTCCTGAACAATTCACTGACATTTTATATCAAAGATAAAGCTGATAAAACTGTGGGCTTTATGCTGCATTTTAGGTGCCTTGTTCTTGGGTACACATCATATTTCCAAGCTCTTCCCCTGTTTGCCAGCAGGTTGAGACCAGCAGGCCAAGGGAGGTGATTCTGCCCCTCTCTCTACTCCACTCTCATAAGACCCCACCTGGAGTACTGCATCCAACTCTGGGGCCCCCAGCATATGAAGGACTTGGAC
>VXBO01007021.1:82162-92487 GCA_013400135.1 Rhinoptilus africanus
GAGGGTCCAGAGGTGGGCCATGAAGAGGATCAGGAGACTGGAGCTCCTCTCCTATAAGGAAAGGCTGAGAGAATGGGGGTTGTTCAGCCTGGAGAAGGCTCTGGGGAGACCTTATAGCAGCCTTCCAGTACTTACAGGGGGCCCATAGGAAAGATGGAGAGTTGTGGATGCTCCATCCCTGGAAGTGTTCAAGGCCAGGCTGGATGAGGCTTTGAGACTTTGAGCAACCTGGTTTAGTGGAATGTGTCCCTGCCCATTCCAGGCGTGTTAGAATAGATGATCTTTAAGGTCCCTTCCAACCCAAACTAGTCTATGATTGTATGACTGATGCTGTCTCAAAAGCCTTCAGGGGGAAATGAAGGGCTAATTCTATCCCACACTGTCACACATTTCCATGGACTTTTTGACCATAAATAAATAAATAAATAAATGCAGAAAAGAGTTGAGTCACTCCCAGTCCTACTTCTTGAGCCTGGCCTGCAGAAGCAAGCAGATGGCACGAAATGGTCAGTGGTCACTTGAGAGACTACAGTTTAAAGACTTTCCAGAAGGCTTCAGATTGTCCTGATAGCCTTTGACTTTGCTGGAACTGCTAGCATGAGTAAAAGGCTCCAGGATCCTTCATTAATCCTGTTGTTATCTACAGGCTTCAGAGTGTATCAATCATTTAATTTGCCTCAGTTAATCTTTTACAGTGTAATCTTTGTATGCACTCAATGCCATAATATCTTCAGTACATATCAGCTGATGCTATAAATTGCATGAGTTGATATATACAGTTGCTTCTTGTCTTGCCTTGGAGTGGTTCATTTGGTTGGTAGGCAATCAATTTATTGTTAAATGTGTCCTCAACTGACAGCCTGGTTGGAGTCTTTTATGTTCTTATGAACTAAAAAAAGAGTAATGATCTATAAAAATAGTACAAAAATAGCATAGGAAAATTTGTAAACCACAAGCCAGAAAGCCACAAACATCACACAAAGCAAACACTCATGAGTGTTATCACTTCTCTGTAGACTTAGCACAAATCAGAAGAGAACAATATGCCACTCTGTGAAGAAGAGCTAAAGATACTGCAAGACTCAACTAGGAGCCAGCCTAGCAGAATGTAGTAGCATTACGCCATTTGTATGTAAAACATGGAATGCATTTCAGATGAGATTTTCTCTCCCATGAGTATATTTAGGACACTTAAGGCCAGGTCCTTTTGTCAGTGACATTCACATGAAGATATTGTCTGTTCTTCCAGCATTAGGCAACACAAGGCCTTGTTGGATCGTATGGTCCTCTCCTGACTCTGGAATAAACTGTGCCACTAATAAAAGCAGATGAAGGACACATTCTGTAAATTCTGTAGCTTTTAAAGAACCCAGTAATTCCTGACTTGTACTGCTATGTCTTCAAAAAATAAGGCATTGCAGAGCAAACTTCAATTAAAAGCAGTGTGAAGTAAAAATGTTCTCTAGCTCAAGCAAAGTTCTCTACCGTTTTCACTGTCTTCCACAAGTAATGCTAACTAATCGCATTGGGGATTTACTGTTGAGAATCCATTGACATAAATTTTGCTAAAATAGTATCAGAAGTATTCATCCTAACCATCACAAGGAAATTCCTCTTCTACTCATTTTGGCAGGCTGCGTACCTACTGAAGACATCTTCCCTCCTGGAAAGACATGAGCATGGCTTTCAAGAGCTACAATACTTGGCAGAGCCCTGTTACTTGGCCAGGGCACAAAAGAAGGAAGTAACATGAATCATTTTGTGCCTGTAAACTCTCAGGGTAGTGCTTCAAACACAGAAACATGAATTCCACTATTTTAGAGCACTCCACAGCAGGACTATGTTGTAAGCAATCCTTTGTCAGGGATGATGACTACATCACAGACTGCGTACTTGGGCGGCACTTGTGCACAGGGCTCATGCCAAGGCAGCTATGATGAATATAAACTTCACATGAGTCATTAACATTTGCAAAGCTCATTGGGGTTACAGGACAAAAGTCAACATGCCTGTGCAAAACACGTGTCGATATGATACTTACAAATGGATGCTTCTGCACCTGCTAGAATACAAATACTTTAACAGGTGCATTCGAAACCTCTCTAATGTTATAGCTCTGAGAAACCGCTACCCAGCTCATCATATAGAAATAACCTGAATTTTTGATCTCTTTGTAATAACGCAATGAACTTGCACAAACACAATCCCTCCTGAACAACTAAGATGGTAGATGCAGCAGAAGAATCCTTTTCTTTGCATGCCACGGTGTCTAACCCAGAACCATTGCACCAAAATATTGGTATTCAGATATGCAAGTCTTGGCTATCTACAGTCTCAGTTTAGAAAGTTTGACCCTCTTCTTGGCCCTTTTGCTTTCTATTATATACATGGATGAATTAGTGTAAGTGTATACAAGAAAGTGTAACATCACATTACTCTAGGAATGATTAGAACGATTTAATTTTAGAAAACCTTGTGGTGAAGATCCACTAGATCCAACAGTTGACAGAAGAAAATCACTGAGCTGTTCTACTTTGTGTCACAATAAAATTGTATATCTGTTATTATAATAACTATGCTTGCCTCATGTCTACAAAGTTAGCTGTAGTTATGGAAGGCTTGGAGAAAAACAATATCCACAGCAGGAATAGAAAAGCAACAGCACTTTAAAAAAAATAAAGTCATAATGTAACATATCAGTTCCTGAACTGACATGATGGCAGAACTACACATTTTTCTCTGAGCTGCACAGCCCTGTCTGGGGCAGAACAGCTGCAATCTGCTCATTTCCACAAGCAATGAAGATGACTTGTGTTGCCCTGCAAGAAGCATCCAAGAACCTTCACTACAGCTTGGTCTCTCTTCCCAGATGTGGTAGTGGGGGTATAAAAATTATATCTGTACAAATGGCAGAGGAGTCTTTTGGCAGGGCAAATAAGAGTATAAAAGGCTGCGGTGGGTTCAAGGCACAGAGCTGGAGGGTAGCAACAAAGAGATGGTCACCCCATACACAGCACCCTGGTCCCTCCATCCTGAAGGCAGCCTGAAATTCATAAACCTAGGGCTGCAGATCCATGAACGTCTGCATACCGAGTTTTAACCACAAAGTGGCAATGTGATATCCGCAACCATTGTGCCAAGCCAAGGGCTCCCAGGCTGGTTGCAGCCTGCAGCTCCATAGGGATGTAGATGAATTGCTGGAGTGGTGGCAACAAGCTCTTACCTACCCTGCTTCCTTCTTTGCCATTGTGCTGGGTTGTTGTATGTGCTCTACATGGCTGTGTAGTAGAGGTATATATCCGCTTCCTTCTTGGGAAGAGGGCAGAGCACCCTGGGTTTTATCGGCTGCTCTGGTTACTGCAGTTCCATGTCCTCCTTTAGGAGACAGAGACTGACTCATCTGCTCACGGGTCCCCTGGGTTGGAAAGTTTGTATGCTAGCCATACCGCATAGACAGTGAGATCTCCAAAGCAAAGCACTCCTGACAGAAGTCACAGACAAAGGCAAAGCCACTACTCAGCTGAGTGAAGTTTTCTTATGTAAGGACAAAGGGTACCAAAGCTACCACTCCTGCCCAGTAACAGAATGGTACATGGTACCATTTTTCTGGTCACAGAATGAGCACATGAAATCGCAGGTCAGAGGGCAGTCCTACTGACTTCTGGAAAACAATTTCTAGAAATGTAATGAACTCCAAATGTGAAAAAACAGGCTTTTTCATTCTCCATTGTAATGTGGAGTGCAAGACCATTTGCAACAATATACAGCTATTTGCAACTTGTTTGCTCAGCCGGACCATTTTCACCCACAAGTCAGGCAGGTAAAATATTCTTTATTTGCAGTAAGAAACCACTGTATGCAATGTTTCCAGGCTCATATCAATAAACCAAGTTCAAATCCATTTTAAAATCTGACCTTTAAAATGACATAATGGGTTTCTCAGTGCATTGTATGAGAGTGATTATTTTTCCATAGTGGGTAATTTCAGATAATAATGAATACCACAACTCCAGCTAAAGAAGGAAACAAACTCCAGGAAAAAATCACACTGCCTTAGACTTATGACAGAACCAGTTAATTTTCATTAAGAAAGTGATGTGCTTTTGCAGAGACTATCCTGCCTCAGCTTCCCTTCAAACTTCCAAATTCATCCCGTTACTTCTCCCTCTCTTGTATCTTTTCCCTCTTTTCTCTTTAAGCAGTTTCTCTGTTACAGTTTTTATCCCTTCCCCCATCTGCCTACAGGGATACACCTTGGCTTTCCATTCCAAAAACCCCTGTTCCTCAGCAGTAACTGGTTTTCAAACTACTGCCTTCTCTCACCATCCTTCTTTCACCTCCAAGATTGTGGACTACGCTGTTCGCTTTCTCTACCTAATTTTCCCGTAATTAAATGGTGACCCCTTAAATCAGATCTCTGGCTTATGCTTCCTCTCTGTTCCAACAAATTGTTTTTTTAAAGGCTGATGATGTTCTCCATCTATCTGAGTCCTTCATACTGCTGGAAGACTAAATAGCGACAGTGACCATTCACCCACAGGGCAATCGGGATTGCTCAGTCACCTGAGCACAACTGGAAGTATGATTCTACATACAGAAAAGATCAACTGCAAACAAGGAATGATCAAACACAACTAAGGGAGCGACACTATCCCAGTGTAGTTCTGCCTCTTTCTATCTGTGACCATCATCACATGCTCATCCTATCTCATGGCCAAGAGTAGCAGGATGATCAAACTGAAATTAATCTAACAGCATTCATATGATACTCCTGTCCATTGTAAGAAAGCTCATCACCATCAGAAAGCTCATCAGCCATTGCTGCTCTTTTACTCACATGGCTCTGAAATGAGACTGACAGGTGTTATGGTTTGAGAAAACCCACAACAATTTATTGTTGTTTAGACAATTATTATATCACCTGATGACCCCTCCCCACCTGGAAAGGGGAATCAGGGAAAGCAAGGAAACATGAGGGTTGAAATATATGTAACAGTATAAGACTCAATAATTAACAATAATACTAAAGATTCAGTATTAATCCCAATACTAATAGAAGACATACACAAACTAGACTCAGACAATTAAGTCAGCAGGAAGCTGTGCACTCCCAGCAGTGGACAGCAAATTTTGGACAAAGAGAGTGCAACAGCTTTTGGAGGAAGGGAAAGGCTCAGGTGTCTGGCACCGGGGCAAGAAGTTCTCTGGACTGCTCCCATCAAGGGAGACAGAGACTACGCAGCAAACTTTCTAATTTATATCAAAGGTGATGTTTGTGGTATGAAATAATCCTGCTGGCCAGCCTGGGCCAAGTGCCCAGGCCTCGCTCCTCCTCATCCCTTTCCTGGCAAGGCTTCAAAACACTGAGACCTTAAATCCCACGTAGCCTGTCTGGCTATACAGAAAATATTTTAATGAATTCAGACACTAGAGTCTTCTAAAAATGCAGTTTTCCCCAGCATTAGAAGATAAATTAGTCCCGTGTCACTCAACTCAGGACAACAGGAAATACTGAAGACAAACGGATTTCCTTCTCAACATCCTTTGTACAAGGAGTAGATTAGCATCAGCTATTAATAGTAGTTAATAAGACCACCATTATACAGATACATTTGCTTCAGCAGAAGATCAACAAAACCTCCCTGAAGAAATGTGATACCCTATTATACAGAGAGGCAATGGGGAAAAGGATCAGAGGTACAATTCAGCACCAAAGGCAGTGACTTCATTGAGACTTTAAGAAGACTCCTTTATGTCCCTAAAAGACCACATTCTTAGCCCAAGCAAGTAAAAAATCTGTCTTACTCTGGAGCAATTTCATCCACGACATGCCTGCAGAGCTGTATAGAGCAAAGGCACTCAGTTCTGTATCCACAGGGTGGTCAGGCACTTTTCCCGACCTCTTTCTTTACAGAGACTTTATGTCCTTTTTCCCTCCCATCTCTGAATGTTGCAAATGGCCTACTGTTGCCATTGACAACAGTCACATAAGCTTTTCTTCTTGTCCCCCCGGTGCTCTCTTTTCTTCTAATCCATTCATTACAGGAATGCTCTAAAAGGTGGGCTTGGCTTTTTTCAGCTATAATCTCTCAAACATACCTTTAATTAAGTACTTTTTCTTTACAGTGTCTCGACCTATCTTGTAGACTGGAGCAGAAACGGAAAAATATAAAGTTTTTTGGGTTTTGTTGGCACTGTGTAAGTATGTGGTACTCCACAGGTTACTTAATTACTGCTAAAGCCTAGTTCAGCTATGAGGCTGGTTGCTAGCTATTCAGCTCTCCTAATTACGGAAAATTTCCTCTGCTTGAACCTCGCGAGTGTATAAACAGTCTACACACAAGGTTTTTAGAGCCACCACAAAGGCTCCCACCTGGCAGAGTTTTTTAACACAGGATGGTGATGTTACGTAGCACAGTGAAATGTACTTACTGGAAGAGCTGCAACACTTGCATGAGGCTTATGCAAGTGTTGTGTATTTGCTTAGGCTTTTTAGTATGGGTGACAAAGTGAGTAATTTTAGGACATGGAATGCCTTCTTGCATGGGAAACGTAAGCTGGTAACTCTGGAGAAGACAAATATGCTTAGTTTTGGGAGAGGATAGCGGGGGGGAGTGAGCCAAGTGTTTGCTTACCCTGAAATGGTCCTGGATTCCCAGATTCTACCACATCTATTTGAATCACGTTTGCAATGTGGTAAGTCATGTTTGGCCATGATGTGAGCAGCAATGCAGTGAGACTATTTGTGCTGTGCTGACAAATGCCATTAAAATGGCATTAAGATGATGAACCACTAACTCATTCAGCAAGAGTCTCTCAGCTTGCAGAAACTTTAAATAAAGAGATGAAGGGAAAGCAAACAAGCAAACATACAAACCAGCCACAGTAAGTAGGAAAATGAGAATTAAAGCCACAACTAGCTGCGTAAAAGCCAAAAATCCCAGAAACGACGATTTATAAATTCACAGTAATACTGCTATCTGAGCACCCTCTAGTGGTACACGGTGGAGAATAAACAGCTCCAGAGATGAAAATGTGATCCCCCAAGTCAAAAAATAAGCAGAAGATGTAGTGTCTCGTTGACTTTGTTTGGACAATTAATCACTGTATGTGTGTTTCCATTTGGAAGACAGGGAAGTAATTCAACATTCAAAACCAATTTTGTTATTTATCTCCTAGCATTGCGGTCCCAGCATTTCCTTAATTTTCATGTAATCCATCTGGTTAAAGGCTTCTGTTCATTTAGGAGTATTCTATTGATTTGTTTTAAACTCATTTCATTTGGAATGAGAGATTAGAGTCAAATGAAAATTAATAAGCCAGTATAACAATACAGAGGGAAGATACAGAGGGAACAGAAGTCGATCCAACAGATTTCCAGTCCCTGTGGTGCCAAGGTATATTTTAACTTAACTGCAGATACACACTGGGCTTGTTTGATCTGAAGACAAGGCATTTAACCTGGAAAAGGAGTGGAGACTCGTCTAATCATGCAGTGATCACACACATCACAAGTTTATAGTTCAGTATTTTTCAGGAAAATTCTACACTTAATTTTACATATGCACAGCGTATGCATCACGTTTGCTCTTTTGCACATTTTTTTTATCTTATGGTTTCTTTATCAGTTGGGTTCAACATACAAAAAGTGTATGCTACTAAGACTGTGGTGCTACAATTATGAATTATTTTTACTCTAAAAAAAAAAAAAAAAATCATCCCAGATAGCGTGAGATCTCTTATTTTCTATGGAAAACTCCTATACTTACAATGTTTCTAGATCCACCTGACATACTCCTGGAAACTTCGCCATAGTGAAGGCACCTATGATCAGAGTTGAACTGGTGGTGCCAGACAAAACTTCATCTCTTATATTCTCCTACCTCAGGCACTGCGGGTGACCTCTTCCATGGCAGCATCAGCCTATGGAAAGAGAACAGCTTCAAGGAAGAGAGATATCTGTAACTATGGGGAGGCTTAACACATTGGGCATCAAATCAATCCTACGGCAGGCCATAGGCTCCTTGAAGAAACACACGACCATAGATAAGGATCCCTGAAACTGTGATTGTCTTCGGTGCCTGTCTTGCCCAAGCGACTGGATTTGGCCAGTAATAACATAATATGCGTAGTGTTATAGTAATAGTGTAGTGTAGTGAAATGGTAATAATAAAAAATGGTGACTCCAGAAAGGAAAAGGCAGCTCTGTCATTCACATCCCCAGGGGCTCCTGGTCTGTGTGAGGACGTGTGCATGAAGGCATCTCTATTAAATCATAGAGCTGAAGACATGCCTTACCCTCAACAGGCCTTGTTCTCACAGTGACTGGACTCTTGCATCCACCCCCTCTTTTTTTTTTCTCCACACACCACAGCTGTACCACACCTCACCCAGCTGAGCTGTCACCAGGGAAAAAATTGTTGATGAGTATATTGCTGTTGATTCCTATAGAAAATAAATATGTTCTCAGGGTTATGGCTTGAGAAGAGAAAATGGGAAAGATCTTAAGTCCTAGATGAAAGGCATGGAAGACAACTACTCTCCTAAGTAATTAAAAAATCCAGGGTAAATCATCCCTCCAAAACTGGCTTCAAGATAGAAGGTGGAGATCTAAATTCTGGAATATTTCAGATAGCTCACAAAGTCTTGTGACCTGACTATTGTTCAGAGTTCTGAATACAGCCACGATCCACTAAAAATGTATATTACATCTTAATCAGTCATCTATTGAGGGAAAAATCAAAGTGAGGACTCCAGAAAATATGTCTAGTTTCCAATTATCTCTTACCTTTTCATATTCTCCTTACATACGTGACAGAAATAATTTTTAACTTGATCATAAGATATGCAGCCAGAGGGGTCATTTAAAATCTTTGGTGGAGCATGTATTTGAGAAATACAAGCAGGAAAAAAAAAATCTTCATTACAGTTAATTACAGTTAAAATGGATTTGGAAGAGAAACTGCTCATATTTTAAAGGCAGCCATGAAAAAAATGTAATGAGAGTCAGACCCTGATCCGTACTTACCCTGTTTTGCATTGGTGTAACCTTGCTGCTTTTGGAAGAGTTTCTCTTCCTTTATACTTCTCTGAGTGAGATGAGAATCAGGCCCATAGTCTACCTGCCCACCCTTGCCATGATGATGATGATAACGATAATGAAAAAATTAATGGACCTGGAGTCAGTATTAAAAATTGCTTGTACCTAATACTAATTTTCCTCATGGCTGTGAAGCCCTCTTTTTGACGAGAAGGAAAACAGAACAGTTACCAGCTGTTCATATAATGACGAATACTAATAAGGGAAGACATGCATGTTAATGAACTGGGGGAGGAGAATCAGAGGGGGCACTCATCAGTGTGCAGCTGTAAGTGCAAATCCTTCCTCTGAGTATTTTGGAAATCTGATGGCATGTCATGCTGGCAAATAGGCTTGAGACTGAAATCAGTCCCAGATAAGGAAAACAACACTTCCAGAGTCTGCTTCCAGCCCTGGCCAGGTGAAGATCAGCCTGTCTTTCACCATGCTGTTAACAGTATTAGGACAGGTATTTTCACCACGTGACATCCTCTAAAAAATTATTATTGCAGTCACAAATGAACAGTCAAACAGAGATGACCTCATGGGTCCAGCAGAAAATAACAAGTGAAGGAAGAAAGAGATGTCTGGATGGGAGAACAACAATGCCTTTTGTACTGTCTGGTCTGTACTTCACACAAACAAATGGAATCTTAAAGGCTCCTCTGCATGCAGAGTTGTAGGGTCTTCTTCCAAAGTGGGATTTAAAACCTGATGTAGCTGATTTAGTGCAAATGCCAGTGAAAATCCGTCTTCCCTTAGTTTAAACACAGCTCATTTTCATTAGGTTTAGGTCAGATAAGCACAGGCTTATGCTGAAATATGCCATTCAGCCCAAAGTAAGGTCTGCATATAGGCTTACAGTGCTCTGACCCACCCACCTCAATTATGGACAGAGAGAATTTGCTCCCAGGTCTTGTAGAAGCAATGGACTTCAGGCTACCCTAGGTGCAAAACCCCTGCTTGCAATTCACTTCCTCCCAATTTTCTGTAAACAGACTGAAAGGGCATTAGGTTCTTAGAGGACCTCAGCAATATGAGCCCTGGCAGCTTTATTAGAAGACAAATTTGTTCAATTTGTTCATCCCAAGCAATCTTAAGAGACAAATCATCAAAACTGAGCCATGTTAAAGGGTAGGTCTGGAGAAAGAGACATGCTTAAAAAGAAAATCTTGCTCCAGAGCTTCTGACCTGCTGAAGATTGCTTGGCCACATCCACAGGCGCCAATACACAGATTTACGGATT
>VXBO01007023.1:742-36741 GCA_013400135.1 Rhinoptilus africanus
TGGAAGTTCTTGCTTTACTGGTTTTGTACGGGGAAAAAAAAGGGAAAAAAAAAAAGGAAGTCTTTTGTACATTGGTGGACAGTTGGAGGGGTTCATGGTAGGAACCCCTGACTTCAGATGCAGGGGGGCACCCGGGGGTGCTCTGCAGGAGAGTCCCTGTGTGCACATTACGGGGGGGCGGACACAAAACCTGCTCTTCTGGGGCTGCTGATGCTTCTTTCTCTGATCAGCAATTAAAACTGCAAATGAACAGGAGCGGTGGGCAGCACCAGCCCCCCCGCCCCGGGTTGTGTCAAACCAAGGGGTCTTGGAGCCGTTCCCCTCCTGCTGGAAGGATGCTGATGCTGTGGGCCCCTCCCCAGGTAACATGAACACACCTCCCCTTTGCTTGGGCCCGAACCCATCCCAGCTTGTCAGAGGGGAGGGCTTTGGGGGCGGTTTATCTGCAATCCTGAACAAAATCACCTTTACCCACACACACACGGCCCCAGGAGACCCCGGTGCAGCCCGTGGTGCGGACATGGCTGCACCCAGAGCCTGGCCAGAACCTCGCTTGGGGGGGTCCTTCCATGAGGAAAAACCCGAGAAAATCCATCCCAGGCAGAGCTGGGGGGTCAATGGGGTGCGGGTACCCCCGGGAGGTCGCATCTCCCTACGGACGCGGTGCCCCCTCGGGCGCAGGGGGTTGTGCCAGTGCAGCCGCTGCGCGCGCGGACGGGGCTTCGGAAGGACCAGAAAAACCTTGACACAGTAAAAAGCCGTTTGAACTTCTCATCCATCTTCCAGCCAAGGCGAGATGGTTCCCCCCTGGATAAGCTCCGCTCAGCCAGGCATGCGAAAACGGCTCCTGCGCCTTTGCTGGGTAATTATTTCGGAGGGTAACGGCTCTCCCCGCTCCCCGTTCCGCTCACCAAAGCGCTTCAGCATGTGTTCGGGGCCCAGCGAGGCCCCCGGGGGGGGGTCCCTGAGCACAAGCTGCAAGTTAAGCGCAGGTTTAAATACTTCGCTGAATTAGAGTCACGATGCACTTTGAATATTCGGCTCTGCTCAGGTGTGCGACCATTGCCATTTGCAGACTCAGGGCCTGAAACTGCCTCTTTTATAGCCAGGGAAAACTTAAATGCAGAATATATTCCCTGTGGTCGAGTGAAATTGGTGCTGGAACACGTTGGAAATAGCTGCTGTCGAATATCCCTGGTGTAAACGCGTCCCTGATTTAATCCTGCTCATCCCTGTGATCCACAGGCTGAGTGCCAGCGTCTCCCGTCCCCTCCGCCATCCCACTCCCTGCAAAAAATACCATCAGTTCCCGCACAAAGCAAGGACCGAGCCCCTTAAAGGCTGTAATTTTGTAGGTGGAAGAGGAAAAAAGCCTCTTTGACCGCTGTTATTGTGGCTGCCGCCGCCACGCTGGGCCGGGAGGGGAAGGTTCAGCCGCTGCCTGAGTTGTGGGCTCTCCTCTAAAAGCGGTGCCTGCAAACCAGGGATTTAAAATGCAAAATACCTGCAATTAATTTGATTTCCTTGGAAACCAGAGCGACCCGGGGAGCTCTGTGCCATGCATTCAGAGGGGCACCCGCCACTGCGGGACTCGTTGCCCAGCAGGGTCCCTGGCCCCGAGTGTCCCCGTGTGGGTGACACTCAGCCAGCCCAGGCTCCCCGTGGGAAGGGGGTGGCCAAATCACCCCCCAGAAAATGCCCCAAAACAGCAGCTTTGCTGTGAACCGCTTCCATCCCCTCCCTTCCTCCCAGGACATCGGCTGAGAGTGCCGTAGGTGCCTCATACACTATTTATTGTTGTTGTTATTTATTATTAAAGCACCAACCAGCTTTTCCCCGGCCACCGTGCTGGAGGAAAGGCTCCGAAAGCCGGTCTCTGTCCCTCGTGCCCAAGCCTGGATGGGGCAGGTGGAGCTGGAGCAGCCGTGGGGGGAGCCGCACAAGGTCCTCCCGTCTTCTCAAGACCCTTCCTCCTACAGAGGCCGTGACCGAGTGTGTCCAAGGCAGGCGGCTGAATTAAAGCCAGCCCTGGCTGGGGGAGAGCCCAGCGCCTTGGTACCAGCCCCACAGCACGTTTCGCCCCCCAGCCCCACGGCACCAAGCCCCCTCGCACAGGGGAGCGATGCTCACGCTCCTCATCGGGAGGGATCCGGCCAAAAATGAACTTTGCCAGGTGAATTATAGCGGCTGCCAAGTTTTACGGGGCTGGTGATCAGGACTTAAGGCTCATCCTTCTGCCTGGAGGCTGGATTCTGCACCTGGGGGAACTTTGGGAGGCGCAGGAGGGTTATTTTGTGGTGCCAGGCAGGGGGAATGGGTCTTTTTAGGAGCAGCAGAAGGTAATTGTATCTGAAGTTGCCTTCAAGAGGGAGCAGCTCCCCGGGTGCCGAGGCGGATTCGCTCTGCGGGGGCTCCTCTGCCAGCCCAGAGAGCAAGGATGCAGCAGGAACCAGAGGTGCTTCGGGAAAGAGGGAAAGTGGTGTCTGACCCAGGATGCTCTCAACTAGAGGGCTCTTTAATTTGCCCTCCAAAGGCACGGCGAGAGCCAGGAAAACTCAAATTAGAAACGAGATGTTGTGTTTTTTATTCACCACTGCAGCAGCTTCACGGGTAGCAGGGGACAGCGATCTCCATTTCCAAGCCCCCATGCAGGGATGCAGCTCTCGAAGAGATGCTCTAGGGAAGAGGTTCCCAGATTTCTCAAGCCCGGGAGACTGTCACCAACTCCTGACACCCCTCCTGGCCGCTGCCAGCCCAGCCCAGGGCTGCCGGGGGGGGGCCCAACGGGGCGAGGGAGGCGAGCAGGGGTGGCCTCCATCCCCTCCCGGTCCTCCTCTTCCTCCTCCATCCATCAAGGCTTGGTTGGGAAACGCTTCTCCTCCAGCCTGTCCCATCAGGTGTCGCCCCCAGGCACTGGGTTTTCTCTCCCATAAACCGCTCTTCCTCAGCTGTTCGTCAAGATTTAATTTCTCCTTTTCTTCTTTTTTTTTTTTATTTTAATTACCTTCACTTTCAGGATAGCAGTAAAAGTCCTCATTTCTGCTGCTTCTGCCCCCTAGCCCTCCTCCTCCCCCTCCTCTTTCTCAGTGCAAATGCCATCGTGGGTCTCTCCTGCAATGGAGCTTCTCTTGACAACGCCAGGCGAGAACACTGCGTGCCAGGCTCTATTTTAAGCAGCTAATAAAAGTGATTTTTGGAGCGGTTCCATCACTGTGCCCTTCTTTTGCGGAGCCCTTGTCCCTGCCGAGGGCCCCGCGGCGGAGGTGCCCCGGTCTCGGTGCCCATCACCAGGCTCTCAGGGCTGCCTGCACCAAAGGTTCCCGGGCTTGCCTGTGACAGGCACATATTTATTAGTTCGTTAGGGAATCAAAGCAGGCCTCTCCTCCTCTCTCCAGCACTTCCTCAAAAATGATTGAAATTAAAACCCCCGACCTCCCCGGGAAATGTCAGCGCTGCTATCCATATGCATGATGCCATTAGGATGGAGCAGGTGCAGCTTTCAAAACCTTTAGGAAAAATCTACCTGTCAATCTCCACGGCAAGCAGCTCTCCTTCCAAACGCTTCTCCCCCTCCCTCCTTTGCACAGTGGGGAAACTGAGGCAGGGAGAGGCTTAGTGACTTATGGTCCTCAGTCCCTTTTAGCCCCTCCAAGCACAGGCTGGGGTCAGGAGACAAGCATTTCTTTGGCCTTTCCATCCAGAAGTCACACAGAAAAGGAAGACGAGGCAATGGCAGGAGAAATGATTGCAGCTCATTTATTTCCCAGCGCCTTTTCCAGCTTTTCAGAGCTGAAGAAGCTCCTGCCGGAGCAGCCCGGCCAGGCCGAGTAAATGGCTTCAGCTGCCTTCAAGTGGGCAATTGAGGCTAAAAATCAGGCTGATGGAAAGCAGCGGGGCAGAAGTGGCAGGAGGTCAGTCTGGACCTGGCCGAGGCTTGAAAAGCGACGGCCTCTCACGGGGCTGGTTTGGAATTAGCTGCATTCCCAGCCCTGGCTGGCTGCTCCCAGCTTTCCCCTCCCTCAGGCAATATTTTGGGAAACCCAGGACCCTTCCTAATGCCAGCTCTCTTCCCGATGGCCGAGCCATCCACAGGGGATGCTGTTGGGGATGAGGCTGTGGCTTGGATTTGCCCCAGGGAGCAAGGGGTCTCCAGAGGAGCATCACAGGAGATGTCGGTGCTGCCAACGACCACGGATGCTGCAGGTCCTGGTGAGAGGTGGGTGCTCGCTGCTGGCCACCAGGTCTCCTCTTGCCGTTGGTGCCAGACAGGCTTAAATAATTAATTAAGCAACTGGTGTCCTCCTGGGTGGCACTTTGGGGTGTTTGGGGTCTGACCTCACAGTGACTGAGGGTGCGGGAGGCTGTGGCCACTCCAGGACAAGGGGCAGAGCCCCTTCCTCCCATCCCAGCATCCGCACCCCTGGTACCTTCGCTGCCCCCAAGTCGTCCTCCAGCCGGATTCAATCTTAATTAGGTGGGGGGGGGAAGGGGAAGAATTGATTTTTGGATTTGCATGTGGCTGAATGGGAAGAGAGATGGGAAAAGCAGGCAGGGCTGGTGTTGATGGGGCATGAATATTAATAGGGAATAACAAGCCAGAGCCCAGCTCAGCGAGTGCAGGGACCCGTGGGGCTGTTTTCGAGGCGGCTCGTGTCCGAGGGCTCTGCCCAGGCTGGATGAGGCCCTGAGGAATACAAGGTTTTGGCAGGGACTCATGTACATCAGCAAGATATAGGGAGACACGGAGGGGGGAAGAAATTCCCACCTCTCCAACAAGAACCCGCAAAAATGCTTAAAAGCAGCAGCAAAAAACCCAAATATAAAGCGGGGGGGGGCTTCGGCACCGTCACCCGTGTCTGGGAGTCCTGCGGAAAACCTGCGGAGAGCTGGGGGTTTCCAGCGTGAACATCAAACCGCTTTGATCTTTGCCAATCCTTTCTAAGTCTCGAGCAGTGTCTTGTAAATCTTTAATTACAAGAAAATTGCAACCTTAACAGTGAACACACAAACTGGGCTGATAAATATTTAAAATTGCCACAGCGACAGATCTGAGGGGATTAAGAAAAGATATATTGGAGTGACAGTTATTAAACGCTAGATCCCAGTAAATGTTACTGAGCAGATAAATAATGCAGGTCCCTGACAGCTGCTCGGGGGCGGGGGGGGTAAACCGGCTGATTTTGGCAGGGGAGACTGGTGATGCCGAGCCCCTGGGTCTTCCCAAAAAGCCCAGGGTGGTGTGGGGGGAAAAATTAGGGGGTAAAAGCGCTTTCTCTCCTGCCTGGAAATAAAAAGCAGCGTGCACTGCGGCCGCTGAGGAAGGGGCAGGAGCTGATGGGGTCTCTTGACCCCGGGCTCAACAGCTCGTCACCTGGAAATCCTGCGGTTTTCTCTCTCTTTGCTGAATTAATTCAGTGAGGGTTGTAGTGCTGAGCACGCTGGGGGCGGGGGGCTGTGGGTTCTCCGGCTCCTTCCCCAGCATCCCTCCAGCATCCCTCCAGCCAAAGCCACCCGGGTCCGGCTTTGTCCACCCGCTGTGCCACCGAGCTCCCTCCTGCCACTTTGTTCCCCGTCCTCTCCCCTCACCTTTTTCTGTAAGTTTTGAGGTCACGGACTAGATTTCCATTATTAAATTTCCAGCCAGCATTAAAGATTTGTCAGTTCGCTAAAGGTAACCAGCAAAAAGTTCATTATTCCTAATAGCCCGGGCTTCACTCGCGTGGAGGGAAGATGCTCAAACTGTGAATTACCCCAGCAACCTTCCCAATAAACTACTGATCTAAAAAGTTGATTAATTATAAATATTACAGCAGGGTGATGAGAAGGGGCCCCGTTTCTGCCTATTTTCATAGAATTGTCAGGGTTGGAAGGGACCTTAAAGACCATCTCGTTCCACCCCCCCTGCCCTGGGCAGGGACACCTCCCACCAGACCAGGGTGCTCAGAGCCCCATCCAGCCTGGCCTTCAAAACTTCCAGGGATGGGGCTCCCACCCCCTCTCAGGGCAACCTCTTCCAGTGTCTCACCACCCTCATGGGGAAGAACTTCTTCCTAATGTCCATTCTGATTGACCCATCTCTAGTTTTAATCCATCCTCCCTGGTCCTACCATTCCCTGACATCCTAAAAAGTCCCTCCCCAGCTTTCCTGTCGGCCCCCTTCAGATCCTGGTCGGCCACAAAAAGGTCCCCTCGGAGCTGCCTTCTCTCCAGACTGAACAACCCCAACTCCCTCAGTCTGTTTTTGCAGGAGAGGTGCTCCAGCCCTCTGAGCATCCTCCTGGCCCTTCTCTGGATACGTTTTTTTCCGGGAAACTGCCCTCTCTTGACGTGGCCTGAGGACGGGCATCGGCTCTGCCGGGCAGAACATTGTCCTCTGTCCCAGTACGGCTGCGGGGGGAGCGGTGCCTGGCCCAGCATCGCCATGGCCCTGACGTGGGGTTGTTCCCAGCCTCCTCCCAGTCCCCCCAGCACCCTGGGGAAAGCCAAAGACCCCTCTGGAGACAGGGATTCTCCCGTCCTGCCTTTGGGCTCAGCCTCGCACGGCCCAAGCCTGGCGCCGCGGGGTGAGTGCGTGCCTGCTGGGGTGGTTTTTTAGATCTAATTTAGGGTGTGCTCTGCTGAACTATGATAACGAAGCACTTAAAAACCTAACGAGAGGGGGGGAGCTGGTTTGTTGGCCTTGCAGAAGTGCTGATGCGCACCGAGTAAATCTTTAATTGAAAGCAGAAGGGAACCGGGAGGCTCACCAGTCCAGAGCAAACAGTAAATATTTAATTTGGGCACAGTGATTACACAAAGGTTAAGGAGAAAGGGGGGAGAAGACATAAAAGTGGGACCTATGGAGCGTTAAGTCCAGATAAAGTCACCGAGGAGATAAATAAAATATCCTCTTCCAGCAAAGGCAGGAATAAAGAGAGCGGGGCCAGGGCAGGCACCAGCTCCCTGCGCTGGCACCCAGGGACAGCGAGGGCTGCGCTGGGACCCCTGGGGCGGGGAGGAAGGCTCAAAAATGGGAGTTTGCAGCTGGGGGTCCAGCTCAGCACCATGCTGGGGGGGGGAAAGGAAGCCCCTCGCAGAGCCTGGTGCAGCTCGGCAGGGCTGGAGTGGGTGAGCGAGGCTGTGCCCGTCCCTCCAGCAAGGACGGTAGGCACCCACTGGGAGTCCCCCCACGCTTCCCAGTAGCCACTCACGCTTCCCAGATAAAGCCCTGCTTTGGGATAAAACGCAAAGCACCCCACCAAGCTCTTGGGGAGCAAGCGGGACTTGAAAGCACGTGCAGGATCAGGGTTGGAAAGGACACCCGAGCGCTTCCACCATTAAACCCACCCTGGGCTGCCAAGTGCCAGCAGCTCCCAGCTCCTTCCGCAGGGAGAGCCCGAGCAGCCCGGCTCACCGTCCTCTTCCTCAGCGATGGCAAAATGTCTGTGCGCTTGTGTTTTTTAGCCAGAGCAATGTATTCTGTGTGTATTTGGCTATTTGGGGGGATTTTTTTATAGCTTTAAGGCCTGACTGCAACGTGGTTTATCTCTAGGTATGAGCAGAAAATGCAGTTTCGCAAGTCGGGGCGAGGGTGCTCTCTTGTGATGAAGTAAGCGATGCTTTACACCAAGCGAGAGTGACACTGAGTGTGCAGGGCTGTCTCGGCGTGGGTTACAACCCTCTCTGCTAACGGCAAGGAGGAGAGTACTGCCGCAAGTTAACCAGCTTGCTCCGGCATTCTTCTTTGCCATATTGATTTTAAGGAGAACATGGTTTCCAAAGCAAAATAACAACAGCCAGCGCTTGTAAAGCTGTTCCCACGCTCAAAGCAAAATGCTAGCATTTACATGCCGTTTAAAGCATCTCGCTAAATCGTTCCTGTAAATAATCCTTACCGCCGGCTGAACCGGAGGACGCTGCCGCGGCGCTGGGACGTCGCTGATGCTGTGCGGGGACAGAGCGAGTCCTCAGTGGCACCATCGCCGTCGCGTTAAACGGAGCGACAAAGGCAAAGTGGAGAGAAGCTGGTTTTCCAGGAGAAAAAAAAAAAAAGGTATGTGCAGAACTGAGAGCCCCCCCATCTTTTGCGCAGGATGACTCGGCCCCCCCAGCGCCTCCCTCTGCTTTCCCAGACCCCACCGACTCACGCTGGGTCCTTTTAATCCCTGTTCAGCCCCGCTGCTGGGATGCTGCCACGTCCCAGTCGTGGCCGTTTCAATCCTCACATTAATGAGGCTTTAGCTACTAAAAAGAAAAAGCTGCCTTATTTTTCTTTTTCTTAAAACCACCCTGGGTTTTGTGACCTGCGGTGCTGAGCAGGCTTTGCTGGGGAGGTTTCACCCCACCAGCCTCCTCGTCCCAGTGAGCTCCAGTTGGAGACCCCCAACGGCCTGGGCTGGTGGCTGGGACAGCAGCGGTGTGGCTCCCGTCAGAAAAAATATGGTTTTTTCTGGAAAAAAAGCAAGGAAAAATGAGGCATGGTGAGGTGAAGGGACTTGAGGGCAGAGGGGGAGCAGGGGTGGAGTACTGAGCCTTGGCTCTGTGTTGGACGAGGGGCTCAACAGGAGCCGTCAGCGGGCACTTGTAGCCCAGAGAGCCAGGCGTATCCCGGGCTGCAGCAGGAGCAGCGTGGCCAGCAGGGCCAGGGAGGGGATTCTCCCCCTCTGCTCCGCTCTCCTGAGACCCCACCTGGAGCCCTGTGTCCAGCTCCGGAGCCCCCACTACAAGAAAGATCTGGATGTGCCGGAGCGTGTCCAGAGAAGGGCCAGGAGGATGCTCAGAGGGCTGGAGCACCTCTGCTACCAAGACAGACAGAGAGTTGGGGTTGTTCAGGCTGGAGAAAAGAAGGCTCCCAGGAGACCTTCTTGTGGCTGACCAGGATCTGAAGGGGGCCGACAAGAAAGCTGGGGAGGGACTTTTTAGGATGTCAAGTAATGGTAGGACTAAGGGGAATGGATTAAACCTAGAGATGGGTCGTTTCAGAATGGCCGTTGGGAAGTTCTTCCCCATGAGGGTGGTGAGACACTGGCCCAGGTTGCCCAGAGAGGGGGTGGGAGCCCCATCCCTGGAAGTTTTTAAGGCCAGGCTGGATGGGGCTCTGAGCGACCTGATCTGGTGGGAGGTGTCCCTGCCCAGGGCAGGGGGTGGAACGAGATGATCTTTAAAGTCCCTTCCAACCCTGACAATTCTACGATTCTACTCACATTCAGCTACAGCTGAAAAAAACGTAATCTTTGTTTTCTGCCAAGAATAGGATTTCTTCCCTGCAGAAACACATTGTGGTCGCACCTGCGAGGACGTAACGCTGCTGTTTCCTGTAGGGGATGAACGGCCACCTCCTTTCAGCGTGCAGCTGGCCAGCCCCCCCTGCTCAGAAGTCAAATTCAGAGGTGAGCAACTCCACCGTGCTCCTTTTCTGTTAAAGCCGGGAGGATTCGTTTCGCCTGCCCCTGGCTGCTGTTTGCCCAGCGTGGGCAACCTCCCCAGCACACCACAGCCCCTGGCAAACAGGACGGACGCAGATGCTCCGCTTCACGCTTTGGAGCAGGTTGGGACAGGTTGGTTTTCCTGGCAGGGCACGGGGACAGGTTACCCAGGCTGCGGGGGCAGAGCCAGAAACTTCCCCGCGGGGCTTGCAGATTGGCAGTTGACCAGCAAGTCTAATTCTGCTCTTACAGCTGCTGTGGGACAGAATGGAAAAGGGCGGTGGGATCCTGAACACCAGCCCTACCTAAAGCTGATGGAGAAAGGCAGGCAGGGGACAAGCAGGGACAGTTGGGCAGGACCATAAATACAACCAGCTCCGTCCCCTGCCAGCCCCTCTCCCCGTGCCAGGGCTGGGGGAACCGCTGCTGGTTCCCCTGTTCTGACACCACAGGTGGAGTTTGTTTTCACCCAAAGCAATCAAGCAGCTCTCCCTTACGAAGCAGCATCTCCTCCTCGGCAAGGGGCGATAAATCACCGCCGGGCGCGCGTGGGGCTGGTTTGCAACACAAAAGAGCGGGGCGAGCTCATCTGTCTTCCTCTGGATTGCCTGCAGCCTGCTGCTCTCCAACCAGCACCGCAAACCGAGGGGAAAATACGGAAAGACCAACCCCAACCATGGGATGTGCATCCCTCAGCGGAAGGGATCAGTGCAGGCTGGAGGCTGGGAGATGGGAGCCACCAGCATCCCGCTCCGTGCCATGTGCGGCCGGCGGGTGCCCTCTAGTGAGCCGCCTGCCCGGGCAGCCCCTGCCTTCCCCGGGGCTGCTTCCATCCCCCCTACACACACAGCAAACTGCCTTAAAAACAGTTGGAAAGGGGCTAAACCACCTCCTGGCACTGCCATGTTTTCCCTTTTCAGTGGTGGCCAGTGACAGGACCAGAGGCGACTGTCACAGGCTGAAACACAGGAGGTTCCCTCTGAACACCAAGAAATGCTTTTTCACCGTGAGGGTGACCATGCGCCGGCACAGGTTGTCCAGAGAGGTGGTGGAGTCTCCCAGCTTGGCATTATTCAAAAGCTGTCTGGACACAGTTCTGGGCAACCTTCTTTAGGTGGTCCTGCTTGAAGAGGGAGGTTGGACCATTTGACCTCGGGAGGTCCCTTCCAACCTCAACCGTTCTATAATTCTGCTACGGAAATGGTTAAATTTAGATATCTACAATCTGTATTTGAATCCCACCTTGTGTTTCTTTCAGGTGGTTGCCCCTCCTGGGAACCCGGGCTGGCTACGGCTGACGGCGGCAACGGGACTGTGGAACCAGCTTAAAAACACCCCGGTGAGAACTTTTCCGGGTTGGCTCAGGAGAGGACGCTTGAGCTGTTCCTGTCTCTGCTGGCTCCTGCAAAAACGAGGTGCTACAGCCTCCCCTCCCAGCCGCAGGGCAGCCCCATACTGGGAGGGATGGGAGGGCTCCGAGATTGCAGGCTGCTAAACCAGTAACGGCCCTTTACTTAAAAGGTTTTCCCCCAAACGCAATACAAACGAAAAAATAAACCGACGTTATCATAGAATGCACTCAATTTAATTAAATTCGTTAGGTGCAGGACACAAAAGCAGGCCATCAATTTTGTGCTACGTGCTTTTTTTTTTTTTTTTTTCCTCAATAGTGCAACCACACAGATGTTGTTTAGCGAGCGCTCCTGCTTGTTACCGCAGTGACGGCGTGGGTGGATACTGAGACGCAGAGTTTTTCTAAACAAGAAAAATATATCCG
Organism: Rhinoptilus africanus; assembly: GCA_013400135.1. Lineage (NCBI taxonomy): Eukaryota > Metazoa > Chordata > Aves > Charadriiformes > Glareolidae > Rhinoptilus > Rhinoptilus africanus. The sequence continues at coordinate 11,924 of VXBO01007023.1, forward strand.
GGAACAACAGGCTGCAGGGAAGAAGGGTGCTGGGGAGATCCAGTAGGAAACCGCTCTTTCCAGAGCAGCAAATGTTTATCTTTGCCAGAGGTACAAGGTATTCCTGCCTCCTTTGTGTGTCTTCTCAGAGTGATTATGTCTTCCAGGAGTCGGAGGCTCCGACGATGGCTGCCGAGCGCAGTGCCTGCGTCTCCCTGACGGAGCGTGGGGTGTCCATACAGACACGGGCACGTTACCAGGGTAAAACAGCACAGAAAACCAGGACTGAGATCACAACAGCTGCCTGTATTGATCAGAATAAGGTGCAGAGAGAGAGCTGATGGGACGTGTGCCACCCCCCTGGTGGCAGCTGACCTTTCTGCTGGCCAGACACCACCATGTACTCACAAGGGCCTCACTTGTTTTCAAAGCAGCAAGGAAAATTCCAGCCATTGTGGATAGATAATGGAAGAAAGAGCGGAAAAGCTGCAGTACGAAGGTCATCTGCGCTTCCGGAGCTGTTGGAAATGCACGGTTTATCGCCTCCATATCATTTGTGGGTCTCATTCTTGTTCATGACAGAACAGCCTTGCAGGATCTCCATTTCGAGGATCCTGACGCTACTTGTTGATGTCCATCCAGGTGGCCAAAGAGCAGGCACAGGACTTGAGGAGCTCCTTGCTCAGCTTATGGACAAAGACAGAACGGAGACCGCTGTCCTGGCTCTTTCTTCACTCACCTAATCATGGCATCTTCCAAAGTGCTCAGCCTTCACTGAAGGCCTCTAGCGAGAGCATTTTAGTTTTTCTTACAGGACTGGAAGATGAAGTTCAGGACAGGCAGAGTGCGAGCAGGCAAGAGCAAGCTGCCCCGATGGGTTTTGAGACGCTCAGTTTCCACTCTGTTTCCACTTCCATTTATCCAACAGCCACTCCTCTGCAAGGACAACCTCTGAGCAGCAGATACAACCCATGCTGGACGCAGAGGGATGGAGCAGACCCAGGCAAGCTACATTACGGTTTCCATCACAGTCATGCACCATAATAAATACGTAACACAGGCAGAAGGTTCATAGCTGTCTTTGTGGAAACACCCACTGTGCAGAAGAAATAAGCACACTGGGGGGGGGGCTCCTCCAAAGGAGCTTTGTAATTCACGGAGCGGCTTTGTTTAGGCTAAATTGGCTCAGTGATCCATCTCAGCGGAGGAGGGATGCTGAGACTTTTATGAAGAGAGCGCTGCAAAAAAGGCTGCTGTGCTGTGCACGTTAGCAAATGAGTCACTGAGAGTAAGCAAGAAGAGGCACTTGAACTGGAAAAACTTTCAGGAGTCATACAATGTGTGTACCTCTGGCTGCTAATACCGAGAGTTTCCATAGATGGACAGTCTCACTGCAGAGCACTATAATGTGCTGAACAGCACTATACAGTTGTGAGCCTCGTGGCTCCCATACTGCATTTAAATACCCATCGAAGTAAGAAACCTGCTGGTTCTGGGGATAATTAGTGCCAAAACTTCTGGCTGAAAAGCTGAGGGATCTAGTAAATGAGACCTGACCTACAGGTACGCTTGCGCAGCGAGACTTCAGGAGGTTCCCAAGGAACACCAACCAATGTCACTGAAGGAAAAAAGCAGTGAAACAGATAAACCTTTCTAGTCTGGGCATCGAAAGACAGCTGCGGTCAACACTTCTCCTACCAGACACGCAGCAAAGACTCCTAAGGATTACCAAGACCGTCTTCTCTCATATTGCACTTCATAGTAAAACCACTGTAAGAGAGAAGAACTGTCATCCGCTGTGAGACGCCAATGACTTATTCAGAGAACCTGAATTCACACCCATCTCAGGTAAATGTTCAGCTCCTCCAAAAAACAGGTTTCCGAATTAAGATTCCACGTGAACTGTCACGTCTGTAGAGAAGGAAAGCAATAGCACTGCCTGGCCCATATCCCACCTGCGCCGCAAGTTAAGCATTGCAGCCAAGTGCCTTGTGCTACTTCTTCAACCCATACCTCAAGTCTGCACCTCGTCAAAAAAGTCAGAAGAGCAGTTCTCGGTAAAATTGCTACGTATTTAGACTTAAATTAAAACAATAAAACATTCTTCTCCCGCACCAAAACTCCCCACCCCTCCAAGCCCCAGCCACAAGCGGGGCAGTTACAGCTACGCGCGATGTGCGTGCCCTGCAATAGCTTATTCTTCTGTAGAGAGGAAAATCAACTGTAACGTTGGGATCTTCTGTCCACGAACTAGTTCAGTTTAAAAGAATGAAGAACTTGACAAACGCAATTTGTAAACACTGTGGTTATACTGAACAAGAAGTCACAGAGACAAAGACTGATACACTGAAAGTTACCCTACAGATTCGCTTTTTATCACTAACTGCCACACTGACAATGATTTTCATTTAATAACGGGAGCTGCATATAGATCTCAGGAGGATTTTAGGAGGGATATTCAACCCCATTACTGGAATTTAAACTTTCTTGACTCTTTCTTCTTTTGGTCAACACAAATTATATGCTTTTCAGTGTGGCCAGATCTGAACAATTCAGTAAAACTGCTTTTAGCAAAAGGTTTAGCTCTTAATAGCGATCGGGGCGAGGGGGAATTCACAGCATTCAGAAGTGCCACAAAGTGCCACAACGCACCCTGAACCCCATACCTTAACCTTAAAAGAAAAGAAAATACCTAAAAAAGGCAGAAACGACCTGACAGGAACTCCCTCCTACAACTCCAGGCGGTAACACTGCTGATCTTAGCATAATTAAAGTGCATCATCAGCAATTTAACAGCCTTCTAGTTAAGGGAGCTTTTCCATGTGGATTGATTCCCATGGACTTACGGATAGTGCACCAAAACTCCAAACGGTCATCCTCCAATTTTTAAAATACAACTGTAAAAACCAGCCAACAGTAATAGTCTACGTTACAGCCAACAAAGAAATAATCACAACACTATGCAAAATATAAAGCAGATCTGACTTTTGGCAGTGATTACTTATAGCACCTACTCTTGATATCTTTGCAGAAAAACAACAACTGGGACATTGCAGTTTGCTGGGACCTTCTGCTGGGCAGGTTCTGGGACTTCCCACCGTAGGCCTGACCTGCTGGGGCTGGACCAGCACAAGGAGCATGGAAATCAAGGGGAAGAGAGCCTAGAGAAGCACCAAGGTATGAGCACTATCTTCTCTTTTTTTGGTCTTCAGGTGTACTCCCTAGATTAGAGAGGGAATTATAGACAAGATGACAAAACGGGGTTTATTCTAGGTGCTGTACTGATAGGCCTGTCTACCCGAAGGGTGAAGGCACTGCTGCATGATGCAGGCCTTCCAAAGCCCGGGAGAACAGGAAAGCTGAGGAAGAGCTGAGCACGCTCTAGGGTATGAGCTCAGAAAAGGGTTAGGCGTTTTTAAACTGCAAGTTCCAGCTGAGTTTTAACAGCCAGCAGAGCAACCATGCATAAATTTTGAGGGACAACATAAACGCTGCGTTCAAATCAAAACAGATTTGAAGCGTTAAATCACGGGGAAAGAAAATCAGTGGAGAAAATTTAAAAACACCAACACCGAGCGCAGCCCATAGACTAACCAGCTGCAATTGGTGCTTTATGGATTTTTTTATTTTCCTTAAAGGCCCGTATCCTGTCTTTAAAGCCACATCGCACCCTAAATTGACCATCTTCTACTCTACCTGTACTGACCTGATGAAGAGGCAGGTAGAAGTTGCGATGGGGCTGTAAACACAGAGCTACGAGAACATCCCAAAACATGGAGAGAGCTGTTGTAATTTTATCCAGCTGGCAGACCAGATTCTGAGCTAACACTGGACAGGTTTCACCAAAGCTATGCACAGACGACATAGTCCTGCGTCTAAATGAAAAAAAAGAATCAATAGAAACCAAAAGATCCAATAACTAAGCAAAGTATAACATTCCATTCTTTTGCCAGCTGATATGTGACCTGAGATAGCTACAGATTAAAACTTTAGACGGACTTATTTCAATCCTGGCAGCAAGAGGACCTTCGTTTTAGCTCACAAACCTACATTAAACAACAACAAAAAAAGCAGAAACCAAGTTATTTACTTCTCACTGCCCTCAGGAGAACTGATCCTTGGAGAAATGGCTTATCTAAATTGCAAACACCGTGGTCTAACCTTCCCTCCCACCCTTTCCCACCCCAGCCCACCCCTGCATATATATATATGTATATCTATCTTTCAGATGCAGACTCTCCCCGTAAAAGGCATTGCACAGGTTTGATCTGCTGGAGAACAGCACTCCAACAGCCAAAGTTACAACTCTTTCCAAAACTTGCTTTCTGCAAGGACCAGTTGTCAGAGCAGAGAATCTCAGTAACACCACAGAGCTGAAATTAGATGACTTAGAAAATTTCATTGATAGCAACATGTTGGTCCCTCCCTGCTCCCTGTGGACTTCCATTTAAATGGACATTGAAAAGCGGATGCTGCTTCACTTAATGCAGAAGGTCCTCAGCGTTCTTGGTCAACTTTGAATCTGAATTCTCTTTGGTATTCACCAGCCGAGTTCTGAAGTTAGGGTCTGTGTGAGTGCAATAAAAACCTCCGTGCTATCTCTTGGGGAAGGACTGAACTGGCACAACTACCCCATAAAGATCCTGATCACCATCTCAATCTCTTTCCTGCACACCGGGCAAGGTGATCTCTTTTTCTTCAGCATCTTTGCACACTTGAAACAGGCCACAAGGTGAGCAGTCCTTCCATGGACAATATTCCCATCCCGTGGTCTATGATGGCATAAGAAGCAAGGATTGAGTAATTTTTTTATACTCTCTAAAGACTGTATTTCTTCCTCCTTTTTATGCTCGGCGAAATGCAACAGAGACTCCTTGCTTTCACATTCTCGTGCCAAATCCAAAGACTCCATAGAGCTGCAGGGATCTACGTGTGATTTGTTTTCTACCATGTACAGGTCTTTGGGTTGGCCAACTGGAGCAGAAATAGTCCTTCGGCAGTCCGGCACATCTATCCCTTCATCACCGTTTTTGTTTTGCATAGCGTCAATGTCGGACAGAGAAAGAGAATGAGCCAGTTTGGGACAATCTGAGTACCAGTCCTTCCGTAAGGCCCAGCAGCGGTAACAGTACCGTTTGCCTGGAGAGTTAAATTTCTTGCATTTGGTACACTGCCAGCAGTCCTGAGGAATGATCGAGGCAGACAAAAACAGCAGTTAAGTTAGTGTATTCTTGCGTACGACTCCTTTCCTCTACCCAGGAAAAGCAGCAAAGCAGCTTCAGCAAAAAAGGGCATTTATTACCGGGTGTAAGTTTGCAAATCCTTGATTCCTAGTTTGATTATTAGCAGCTCAGAAAGCCTAAGGAGAATTTGCCTAACCCTGTGCATTCTACAGATGCAGGTCTCTTCTTAATCTGTCCTTCCTTCCTCCCAGCCTCTGGAAGAGCACAACGTTCTCAAGCTGTGCAGTTTATTGAATTTTCAGTATCTCACTCTAAATTCAAGGGTAGAACTCCTGGAATCAGTCAGGAATATATTTCCCAGCCTCACTAATCACTTAGCATCTGTTGAATCTGCACAACTAATAGCAGCTTTCTCAATTACCCCACATTGCGAGGGCAAGAGCTGCCCAAGTTCAGAGCTATGATTCAGCTGTCCAATGCCAGGGACATCCCAATTTGTCACACATGCAGTGTCTATAAAATTATGCCAAAAAATTTTGGTGCCACCAGCTGCAAAGAGTATCATGATACACTTTTGCTGACTTCCAACAAAGCCTCGAAAGGCAGCCTGTAGGGCTGGGAGGAAAAAAAAAGGACAGGTGAAAGAACACAAACTTGATGTCCCTCAGTATCTATCGTGAGAATTCAGAAGAGGAATGGGGTACTGGGAAGGAGTGACAGTAATTAGTGCTTACTCTCTCTTTCCACCTTGTTTTTTCATTAAAACAGGGAGAAGAGCTCTGGTCTGTCCTTGGAGAGGCAACGGGAGGACAAAGACATTACACCAGCAGGTATGCAGGCTCTCCTCCTGACAAGGTATCTCAGAAAAATGGGGTGAGATGGGAAGCGGGTTCTATTCTTGTCCCAGAGATCACAAAAAAACATAGTGACAGCATTGGAAGCCTGATCCTGAGAGAGAAATTTCCACTAACAATTTTTTTGAGTATGAGCACTCTAGTGATTACAAAGTGCCTAGTTTAGATTTCCCAATCTCTGCCAAGGACTGTACTCCAGATTTCCTTTCAGAGGACAATACAGAATTAACCTTATTAAAACATGCATGGATATTGTTAATTCTAATTTCATACAGCATTAGACTCACCGTGCTGGAAACTGAGGGCCTAATCATTTTCTGGGTGTGCGAGGGACGAGTTAAATCATGAATAAAAAGCCAGTGGCTGCCCATGCTGACACTACATTACCCTGCACAAAAGGGACGAATAATGTGGAAACAAGGACCCTAATCTTCCAGTCAAAAAACCTTCCTCACTAGAGCATGTATAAATTCTCCCATGTCACCAGAAAAAGTGGCCGAAATCACTTCAGTGGTTCCAGGACTGCTCTGCGGTCAGGAGAAACACTTGGTGTCTTCGGACTGGGTGTGTGTTCACAGTATTCATGGGCTACCAGTGCTCGAGGGTCATCCAGCTCAGAATTTAACAGAGCCCTGCTACGATGCAGCGCCCGGCAGGCAAGGAAGGCTGGCCTGAATCGTGCCTACCTCACAAGTAGCTTCTGTATCTGTGTCATCGCTTAAGCACTGAGAATCCTCAAAGTCATGCAAACATTCATCCTCGGTCACCTGGAAAGAGTGGAAATGTTGTTAGAGGGGGACAATAATCTCTGTTCATGATGTGTCTGGCACTGGACCCCAAAACTAAAATGACTATATAACTGCCGTTTCTGTAAGTGAATGAAAAGCTACTTTATATTCAATATCCATTCTAGAGTGTTGTCAATAACTATGGCTGGGCGATATTCCTTTGGTCAACTCATACCTCTCTGATGCACATAAGAATCATACAAACACGTACACAAGAAATCACGAACTCAATCCTTTTAACACACATCTGGCTAATTATTCTTCTGACCAATCTTACTAGTGACCTGCACCTCAGCTAGCAGACTCGGGCCAGCCTATCTAATACTGAATGCAAACACAACAGAATCTTTTCATTTCACAGTCTTTTCATTTATTAGTCTTGCAGATACTGGCTAGATATATAGCGAAGTCGCTGCTCAAGTTGTAATTAGTTTTAAATTATTTTTTTGCCTTGAAAAGACATGCATTTAAATGAAAACCCAAGCAGACTGACTGGAACACTATCACCCCACGTATGGAATGATGACAGCCTTTTTTAAATACAGTTTAAACTCTGGACGGTTATAGACCTAGCTCCTCCCAAATCAGCACAACACTAAAAGGCAGATGAAAAGCAAAGGATTTTGCACTTCCATGAGATCAATTAAACAAGGCCAACCTGCGGAACACACACACAAACTGTGGCTGTTTGAAGAAGTACCTTTTTGTCAACTTCTTTCACTTCCTCGCAGTCAACCGCCTCCCCCTTGACTGCAGCACTGCTCTGATCCGACGGGCATTCGTTGAGGAACCACAAGTCATCAGTAGTATCTGAAACAACGGCAGTGTCTATGTCCTGTTGGAGAAGAAACAGAAGAGACCACTTAGAGCTCAGGTTAGCAGCAGCAGGAACAGCAGGACCACAGCGAATTCCTCTCCCCTCTTTCTCACTAACAGCCTTCTTAACCCTGGGCAGCTTCTCCAGTCACCCCTGGGAGCAAACGGAGCAGCTCACTACTCTCACAAAAACACCCATTTTTGCAAGCAGCCCTGGGCTCATCCCCTTGCCAGCTGGCCACAGAGCAGCTGGCCACCGGGCTACAGCCACGAGCACCGCGTAACAACTTTCAGCCCAGAAGAGGGGCAACTCCTGAACTACAACCAATGCTCTGGAGTGCAGACAGACAGACCTCCAATGGCTGAACGCAGCCTTCAGCGAGCGCCTAGTTTATTTAAGAACACTAAAGGTAACCAACCACCTGATGGGAAAGGCTGGGACAGGAACACATAAGGGAGAGGCTGAAAATTGTGGAGTGGGAAGGGGAAAGAAAGAACAAGAGTATTTTATTTATTTGGAACCCAAAAGAAGAAAGGAAGAGAATACAGTGCACCTACTTAAAATGTCTACACACCTGGTTAGTCTGAATATCTGTTGATCCATTACTTCTGGACTTGTAATTGCTTCTGAGGTTGCCTAAAAACCACCATGGAAGACCAGCTACATCCCATTCCTCAAACACTAGGTCCAGTTTAGGCTTCTTGCTTTTAGAGAGGTTTTCTATTAAGTCTTTGTCTGTAAGAGCCAAGTAGAATCTAAGTCATGCCACACCTACATTACTTAAGAGACTAGCAGAGAAAAATCTGGCCCCATGTGATTTTACAAATCTCTCTTGCTCCTTCTTACAGCCACCTACTGCTAAGAGCTCTGGGTTTGTCTGAGCATACTGGGATGTTAGTTAGATCTGCCCCACATCTGAACTCGTGTATCTACTCAAGTGAACCTGGCAAAATAGTCGCCGCACAGCCATCAGAGCGCAGAGAAGCATCCCAGTGTTCCCAGTACCTCTGTAACCGTACAGGTTCTCTTTAGCATTACCTTGCTTTTAAGACTCTGTACAGAAACACGAATGCTTCTTTCAGAGCTTTACCCAAGTCAACACTGAGTAGATTTCACCAGTGACTTAAGATACAGAAAGAATCTGTTGTGAATTCGTTTCAAATTTCCAGCGATGGGAGCTCCTGAATTCCGAAACTAGGCTCCAAATAGGAAGCAGGAAGGTAAGAATCCATCCTCCATAACCCCATGCTTCAGCCTCCCTTTTAGCCCGTGCAATTTAGCCTATGATCCTAAACTCAGCAGTCTGAATTTCAAGATAACCTTGAATCTCTCTCTCTCTTCACTGCCAAGAGTTTCAAAGGACAAGGGCTGTTTCTACCTCCTTTGTAAGTGCAGCCAGGAAAACGTCTGCTGCTCTCATTTGATCTGGAAATACCCACACTTGCAAAGAAGATGTGGTTTTACAAATTAGGCTCCTTGATATGAGAACGACATGAGAACAGAAAGTAGAAACCCAGGAAAACTGCTTCTGTAACATCACAAATCCATGAGTGAACTGGCAAGAAATCCCCAGACGTTAAAACGAAGGAAATGTCTAAACATGAAGGAGCTCTATTACACTTAAGTTGGACAGAAAAAAGTTTCCATTGTTATTCAGTTCCCTGATTGGCTTGCAGGTAATGACTGCAGATGGCTCAGGCTGTGCTCTCTGTAATCAGAGGAGAAAGTCCCTTGGGAAGATAAATAGATACAAGCATAATTTCAGCATTTCAAATACCCTTCAGCAAGGTCTGTAAGTTTTTTCATGACATTGTTTAGTGATAGATGTTCTTTTGGAGCTTAACCTGCCATTTTATTCAAAGAGTTTGTTTATTTATGAGACCAAATATCCAAGCTAGAAAACACGTCTACCTTGAAATACCTTTGGTGAACATTTGTGGTTCTCTCAATCTTTAACATAAGACGTTGATTTTTAAAAATTATACCCCACAACAGGTTTTTATTAGTCTCCCAACCCTCCTACTGCATTTTGCTGATGCACAGCTCAACGTGACACACTGGAGAAGGAGCAGAAGAACTTGTACACCTTCTATTACCACAGAAAAGATGGACCTCACCTTCATAATTCTCACATTTTTGCTCTGAGGTAGACAAAGCAGAAGCATTGCTTTCACCCTCCATGATGCCAGTGTCAGAAGCTTCTTGTTGGCTAAACTGCATGAAGGAAGGAAAAACCAGATGTTAGTCCACCAGAGCTTATAGGGACAAGGGGATGTAGCACTTCCATTCCGAGTCACCAGCTGCAGTGCAAGGCCAAGAAGTCATGAGAAGAAATAAAAGTTTCTGAACAAAAACTACACACTAACAACCCTTTAAGAAGGCTAATGCATCTGTAATCAGCACAAACAATATACTGGCAACCTAGGAAAAATCTTAAGATTGGCAGAAGTCCAAAAGTTGCCATCTTTAATGCAGTAATGCTGTGATCTTTGCAACTCTCCGGCCCCCGGTGAGAACAGACACCTCCCAGCTCAGACTACCTTAATCCCAAAATACACCTGGAAAAAATTTGAGTGTGCAAAGATTTTTCCTAGGTTTCAGATTCTGCCTGAAAGCTTCTGAAAACAATCCTACTAAACACAAAACTTCTTCACACATTTTAGAAAGCTTTATTATTTGGCAATTCCTACTCAGAGAAGGGATGGGAGAGATGGGAGAAAGACATGAAAATAGAGTGCACGCTGGAAGAACTGAGGCCTAGAAGTGCTACACCCCAGAGAAACGCGCTCAGAGACTGGTACTCTGTTATGAAGAGAACAGAGAAGGGTCACTCTGTCCCTGCTGTGTGGACTCCGAGAACTTTTCAGGAAGGTGAGGACCTGGCAGCCAAGCAGCACAAAGTTCTGGCAGTCCACCATGCACAGGTACAGAGAAGGGGCACTCTGTACAACAAAAGAAACCACCAGGCAGTGGGTTTACCTTCAGCTGGTCTTGGCTTGGCTTATCGACGCTCTGTTCCTTTGCGAGATTCTGTGCAGCATCTAGATGGCAGGTAAAACAAAAGAAAAAACCTTCCCTGGTAATAACCATTCTCACAACACAGAGGGTCTTCAGCAAGCAACCAACGAGCCAGGCTTGGCAGACCTCTAAGTAACCCTTTAGGAGAAAGAGAACCCTTTCTTCCTTAGAGAGCTGGCCATTTTCTAGAGAGGCATCACTCCAGTACTCCCTAAGCTTTGCTAGGTCCACATGGAAGCATTAGCCTGTGGACTAGAGAGTCTGTGTGCCCTCAGAGATGAAGCTTGATGAAACCTCACAGCATGTAAGAACCTTCTTCTCAAGGTGAAAAACTATTCTTTTTTCCTACAGGCTGTCCTGGCGTCACAAGAAGTTCTAGGTCCTTTACACCAGAGGTTTGCCTGGAGGCAGAGAGCTATAGCAATAGCAGAGGGTGGGCACTCTCGCTTGAAGGCTGGATCAGATCCATGCCGGAGAAGGTGCACAGAAGAGTAAGATTTTTATAAATACCTGAGGACATCATCTCTTTCAGCTTATGCTGAGACAAGAAAAGCATCTTCCTCAAAGAGTGTGGGCGTGAAGAACAATGACTAGACTAAAGAAAGGAAAATTCCATGCACAGCAAGCTCTTTCCTGGGTAACTGTGTACGCATCCATTACACAGTTTAATCCAGATGATTATGCTGGCCCCAAGAGTTAATTAAAAGGCCAAACTAAATAGCAAGAACAATCAAATTAACAGAAATCTTTCTACATAATAGGAGAGCTGCGCTTAGGAAGCCTACCCTTTGAACAGAATGACTTGCTAGAGAACCAAAGATGCAAGGATGGCTCCTGCTTGCTCTCCTTTCAATTTAGCAGAGAAATTCCCTGCTGAATGCCAGGCAGACATGAACAGTCTGATTCACACCATGAACCCTGGTACTGATATGAAGACTCTAAAAACTGCCGCTATAGGCAGAAAAGCGTAGCACAAAGCGTCCAGAAAATGAGCCATGGCACAGGACCACAAAATGAGATGGTTCTATCCTATATTCTTTGCCCTCCATGCAGTAGTTCAGCTTTCCTTTCTTCACTTCCATCACCCTCAGCTTCTGCAGTCACTGATTATTCAATACCTGAAGGAAAACAGAAGCCAATTGGCTCATCTATAATTGCTTTGGCTCTGCAGGGATATTAGAAGAGGCGAAGACCTACCCTTCTAACACTGCAACTAGCCGTAAACACTGTGAAAAGACACTCCACTTACTGGAAGGCTACCTTTTTTGAAGCCAACATATACCATAGAAAACGTCCTCTAAAGTAAGGTGTTCCTAAATACACCTCATGTCAGTCACCCAGTGAAAGCTAGCCAAGCAAGGACACCATCTGATATAAAGAGCATTATGCACAAGCTTGGTCTTTATTATCAAGATGTACTGCAGTCGCTCTTCTTTCTGCAAGTGTACTTAAAAGAAGTGGCCCAGATAATCTGCAAAATGATGTGCTGATAAGCACTGATTTGGCTAATGAATACAAGCAGCTATTACAAAACAGGAAACACAAAGACCTCGTTAAGCCCTATGGCACTTCTAGTTATCCCTGTGTTGTGATGAAGGCAAAACAATGGCTAGTCATCTTTCCTGTGTGTTTGGCAAAGGTCTGGTCTGCCAAGCTTGTTTCGTTTTATAGTCCCACGCATACACACGCAGACACGGTGGTATAACTCAGTGATCAGCTCCCTAAAGGAACAGTATTTCCTTTGGCAGGTTTAAAAATAGTTACACCATGACTGGCCCATACACGCACAGGCAGCCACAGGCACACACCAAGCAGGAGGGGACAGGGCGGCAGAGGAGAGTGTTTCGCTGGGATCCTTCGCTCTCCACACACAGTGCCTACAGGGAAGAGGCCAGGGCACCACCAGCGAGGGAAACCGCACTCACACAGTTATTCTGTAGGTAACGTGTTTAGATGAGAGTCCACTTAGGAAGATTCTTCTATATAGAGAAAGGAGGGGGACCTCAGAGGCACCGAGACATGGCTCAAAGCAGAGGACTAAGCAGTTTAGGGCCATGTTTTCTCAGTTTCTAAATTTGCACAAGCTTTTATGTACGTGTGCAAAAATAGACTGAGCCCTTATGAAGAACTAAGTGCATATTATCTGCTTAGAGACTCCAGGAAGTATGGCACAAGACTCCACAACCCTCCTGGTGCAGCTCCCACATGATTTGCACACTTGTAGTTTCATTAGAAGGTTTTTTTCAAATTAAGATTACCATCCATACAATGGGAATGGCTGCAAAGAAGCCGTCAGCTGAAATTATTTTAAGAATAAATTTTAATTTATGACCGAAGGACGTTTGATGTAGGTAGATTTGATTTCTCTTACAAGCCAGGAAAGTAACAGTGACCTTTAAAGGTTCAAGTGTTCAATTAAGGCCCAGACCTCTTTGGCCTGCAAGAACTAGGCAGGGTTTTCAGCACTTATATTCAGTCTCAAGACTACGAAAGTATAAAACGAGGTGAGAGCAAGAAGTTGCAGCATGCTACGAAACTGAGAAAAGACTGAGAAACCAGTAATTATTTGGGTGGGATACTACGGCCATGTCGATTTGTACATCCAACAGCTAACCAATTTCACATCACAGCTACTGATGGTGGACACACAGAGAAGACACATGCTCAAAGAGGTTGTCTTGTCAAAGCCTTCATTATCAGTTTGTTCCAACTTCAGAAACATTTCTCTCTTCTGAATATCATTACTTACCCAAGTTACATCAACACTACATTGAATATACTTGCCCATACTGTGACAAACCTACCTGCCACTGCAGCAGAAGTCAGGTTCCGTTTCAACATGTCATAGACTGGGCTGTGGGAAAGAAGGCAATAGTTGACTATACTCACAAAACCAAACCGCACTACCCTTTTAAACCAGGGACAGAAATTCTCTTTTATTATCCAGAGAGACACTGAAAACTGCAGGACAACTGCAGACTGCCACTCCTAAACGCTTGCTATAGAGAAGTCTAGCTCAGAACTTAACTGAAAGATACAGATTTTAGCTTAAGTCTGAGATCAAGGGCCTGAGAAGACGCAGAAATAAAAGGGAAAAGATGTTACCTCAAGCAGCTCACTGCCTGGACCATTCAGAACCGGCTCTTCGGAACAAAGGAGCTCAGCTCAAACTTGTCAAATGCATTACCAGTAAGCCACTGAGCAGGGCACTTGGTATGCACAGAGTTTATGCAACAGTGAATAAAACCAGTGACACCAAGAGTCCCCCGTCTCGACAACCTCTGTAATACAACACACATCGAAGGTGACTTTTTCCTACCTTGGATCTTTTACAGAGAAGCTCTCCAGTCCCAGCAGTTCTCCCAGCTGATCTCCTCCGCAATAGACCATGTGTTGCTGTCTTTTGTCATATAGCTGCCTCACCATTATATACTGTCCTAGGTAATGCATAACCTGGGGATACATAACTCACCGTTAGCCATATCTGCAGATGAAACCAAACCACCAAAGGCACTGGAAATTTGCTTTAGCTTTTGATACTTGCCTCCTGTGTGCCTCAGTCAAAGAGCACCTGCTTTTTATGCACATCTGCAATTGGTTAGTGCTTCCCAACCAAAGGAGTTATGCTTTACCATGCTGCTATAAAGTTTGTAACCCTCGACAAGAAGGAAAACTGAGTCAAAGATGGACAAACAGCAGTCACTCTGCTACCCCGCATTGAAATGAAACACGACACGGGTGCTAACACTTTTACCTGGGCAGCCTCCCTCAAGGAGAGCTGCAGATGGAAACTGCTGATGCTCAAAAAGAGCAACGAAGAGAAGGGATTGGGAGCAGAGGAGACAGAAGGTATCCCTGGTGAAAAGCACAAGCTGTTACTGAAGGATGACCACATTTACAGTGCTGTTCCTCGGGACAGTTTACAAAATGCACAAATAAGTGCATTGGTATCACAAAGAAGGATGGAGAAGAAATATCCTGAGAGCTAGCCGACACTGCCAGCTACAGTGAGGAATGCGGAGTACAAGACAATAAAGCACAGTGCATTAAGCACAATACAGGCAGGTTCAACCCCCCCATTACCCACCAAAGTGACCCTCCTGAATGACAAGTGCCCCTCCTGAATGACAGTGTCACCAAGAAGTTGCTAACAGTACTCCACTCACTGCCGAAAAAAACCGACTTGACTGAGTTTAAATGTTAATCTATACAAGTAACCTGCATTTAATACTCAGCTCTCCCCATTAACACCATTCAATTTGTTTTTGCAAAAAATTTTAGAAGCTAAATAAGTTATTTAAATGCATAAGTGTTTAAAATAAGTCACAGGGCTCTGCAGGAATATTTGACACGTTCGTAATGAAAAACCCCTGCATTTAATTCTTTGCAGACAGGATACTCTTGTAAATCACAGTCAGTGTCATTTTTTTAATCTTGTACACATATTTCATTTTAATCTTAAAATAAATGAATTCATGGGGTCTCAGGTTTAGCTGACAAGCCATTTCAAAGGAAAGTTAAAAGAAAAATATCAACCGGAATCCAATTTTTAAGGCTTTCATGCACTGAGCAGGGAGCAAGACAACTGAATAGAATCTCCTGCTCTCTCTCAGGACTATGGCTATCCCATCTCTCCTTTCTCCTAAGAGGTTTCTGATTTTCCTGAATAAATAATTTTCTTTAATATTTCACACTCCTATTCCACATCCTCGAGGGGCTCTCAAAACAATTGATGACCAAATCACAACAGCCCTACGGGTAAGGTATCCCTGTTTTGCAGACAGGGCTTCAAAGTACAGAAGAATCAATAGTCAGTCCTATCCCTGCCCCACAAAGAGGGATCTCCCAAAAAAACAGGGACAGGCACGTTTCAGTGCCAACAAACTGAGCCCACCTCCTTCAGCGTGAAGGTTTCACCTTGGGCGCCTGCAGCCTGCAGAATCTTCAGAAGCGGCAGTTTGGGTCGCACCTGAAAAAAAAACAAACAGAGAGTTTTATTTGAATGAGGGGAAGCAGCGCCCTGCTGAGAGAAAAGCACGTCACCCTGCCAGAAACCCGTCACGCTGCCACGCACACCTGCGTATCACAGTGAACAAACCCACGCTGCCCACTGCAAGACTCACGCCAAGCACAGAGCTGGCAACCCTGGTATGAGTTGGAGGTCGTGGGGAAACACTGCTCGCCCCAGGCTAACCTGCTGAAGGCTGGTATTCTTTTTTTACAAGTAATCTGCACGGACAAATGCTTAAAAAGAAGTTAGAAGGACTGGAAATCAGCACAATCATTCTGACTCAAGTGCTAGACAAAAAAAAAGCCAAGGGATTTGGGCAGCCAGCTCTAAAGGCTTTAATCACTCACATTGTCCCATTAACTTTGATGTCATTCATCCTGCCAGGGAAGACTGGAAACTCAGACCCTTGGTATGGAGTCCTAGGCAGTGACTAACCAACGGTACTGAGTCATGGATTTAGGAGTGATGATGGTGCATTCCGATGAGGGTGCATTCCGATCACCACTTCAAGAGCAGCACGCCTGAATTTTCTCAATTAGTGCAGCGAACAAATCAGGTCTGCTCTGAACAGACCTTTGGGAGCATGTATTTATGAGGATCCATGAACAGACACGTAATAAGAAGACTGCAATAAACACGAGGCGCGGTTAATTAACACCAAGGATCAGAACTTGTGTTTTTTGTGGATTTCACTCATCAAACAAAATCTTTATTATATAAAGGATGCTGGGAACGATGCACACACAACCCCTTTAGCTTCACCCACACACTCAAGCAGCTTTGAGAAGCAGATGAGACAGATGACGCTATATAAAACAGCAGCAAGTTTTAAATAGCTACTTCCCCCCTATGTTGCTACTTCATCTATTCCAAAAGAATTTTAACAGTTCCTAGGAGAGAGCCACCACATGATCTGATGCCTTGTGTTCTCTAAAAATGCCAGAAAGCCCTCGCTCTTCTCTGAACGCTACACAATTGTGTACAATATTGCATACTCATGCACATTTCCCACACTGAATCACTTCTGTTCTCCCCCTCTATCAGATGCTACTACAGCAAGATACTTCCGTCTGTTACAGCACAGAAAGTCCAGTCCTCAGCGTATGATGTTCACTGCTGTTTCCCCTTTGACAAGGTTTATGCCTTCCCAAAGCATGCAATCCATGGCAGGTAGTAAAGGTCCTTACCTATCAACAGTAGGTGGGTTCACCTGTGTCTCCTACCCACCATTCCTTTCTCCCTATATAACTGCAATTGCGATCTCCCTTTCCTTTCCTAAGGAGCAGAGCCTGCCTGCAGCCCTCTGACATTTTGGAAGACAACCTGAGCCGCAGCACTGTTTTCCTGCACAAGGTAAGAGGAGGGTTTGGTGGCTTGTCACGACTGTAATTTGTCACTCAGCTATCAGACAGTATCTTGGCAGGGTGTTTGTGCCACCTGTTTTTTAATGCTGTTAAAAAATTATCTCCTCTGTGAATGTGTCTAGGCTGCCTGGTTTCGCATTATTATGTTTGCTAAATGCATTTTCAAGCTCAAACAGAAAAGCTCGTGTCCAGCCCCCAGTCTCTACTCAAGAACAGCTTTTTCACTAGGGGGAAAAAAAAAAGCTCAGCACAACTCAAATAAGTGCTTCTATCAGCATGTGATTTTTAATAAGATGAAATTACGCGTTTGCATTCACTCATTTCTCTAATGACCACTCTCAAATGGATATAAGTGACTTCTTATACATCTCTTTCTGATTAAAGAAGCAACCCAGTTAGCTTGATCACTTTAAAATGGGCCCTTAGCTACTACAGTAGAGCCAAAATGGAAGTGTTTATTCCACACTGCCTAGGACACTGAGTGTTGACAATCAATATTTTGCTGCTAATATCAGAGCCTAGTTACTTATTTTTTCATGCAGAATGAATTGAACAAATAAGCATATACATCAGTTCCACACAGGACTTGGCTACATTTCAAAGCTTCTAAATTAAGCCTCAAATGGGTTCTAAATTAAGCCTCAAATGGGAGGCTCTCTCAACTTCCCATCAGCTTATTTCCCCTCATATTGTGGAAACCCTTTTTACAATGTATTGGCTCTGGAAGGTTGGATGCCTGTCTCAGAGACACCTTTCTGATTTCTAGACCAGATTTTTACTGTTATTGTTTGCAAATTTCTCTTCTCTGACTTGCTATCAACATGGTATTGAGCCATACTCAAACCACACACCTGCCACAGTGGCCCTGGCTCACAGCTACAAGTACTTTTTGTTCCAGGGACACTCTAGGAATAGTAGATAATGGCAGTACTACATGTTCAATACTTACCTAAATTGACCCAAAAAAGGCATGGGGATGCATTACTGACTAGACAAAGTTCAGCACAGAAGCTTACAAAGCTCCAATGCAACTGTCTGTAAGAGTCCAGCACTAGGAGGAATTCTTCAAGTTTAGGTCCAGCACAAAAAATACACATTATAAAGCTGCTTGGATGGCCAGCTTCAACTGCTTTTTCCCCTTCCTCCCCCTTTAAAATGTTCATAAATCATTGATCTGAAACTGAAAGCTAACAGAACTCCTCAGGATAAAAGCCCTACTCCATCAGGAGAAACTCTTATTACTTAAATGTACTAGGGAGAGCTTTGATTTGACAGAAGAAATCACTACTTCAGTGAGGAGAAAGCAGTGAAGGTAAGTGGGAAAGATAATTACCTGGTTAACTTGTCCAAGTGTGATTCTGCAGGCGTTCTCAGCTGCTGGATGCTGGGCAGAGCTTGAAGATGTCATTCTGGCAGTGATTAGCTGTTTATAGCACAAACCTAAAAAGGAGAAGGGCCATGTATCAATTAAGCTGAGAAACCTGGTCTTGAGTTTAAGCACTTCCATGGTCTTAGAAGCTTCAGGAAACCGGTATTTAAAATTAGCCCTGCATGTGTATCTTAAACCACTGCTGTATAATGCCAATGCTACTGTGCCCCTCGCCTGCTTTGTCCTACCTGAGCTGCACCCGGCTGCCCAGTACCAGACAAAGAGCCATGTGGGAAGAACTGGGAGATATCTGCTGTGGCACTGAGGATGCTGTGACTGCCCATCTCTAGGAGTGGCACAGCATGGTGAGGGACTTGGGGACCTGCCAGTCTCCATCAGGCTACCAGTCAATTCTTAACGTGGTGAAATCCTTGAGTCAGAGCGGGGAGAAATAGAAACTGAGTCACGATCCACCACAATGGAAATCTCCCCAAGACAGCAACCCCCCAAATTGTCCAAAAGGAGGAGTAGTCAGTGCTGATGGCAATGATTAACACCTTCCCCACCTGCTCTTCCAAGAGATGAAAACCTGCTAATGCTGCTGCAGCCCTCATCCCAGATAACTAGATGCAGGCTACAAATTACCAGTTTTTACAGCATTACTGGGTGAGCAGGTGAAATGATCCTTTCCTGGAAAGGAACAAAAGGGGAAGTCCTGCAGCTATTTGAATTTGTCAAGCCCTATCAGTTTCAGTATCCACCCAAAGAGCAGAGCTTCATATGCAGAATGATCCGTAATGACTCATGCTCACAGCACAAGCCCCACAAGTTTGAAAACTTCTTTATATTTAAAGAGAAAGTATGGTGTAAATTTAAGCAGCCACTGAAAAAAAAGTAACTTGAACCTGCTGGAGAAGGTACTTAAGTTTTGACCTGTTGGTTGCAGCGCTAAAAGCTCAGATCAATATACCTGTAAAATTGTGTGTCCCTGGACCTAGTTATGATAAAATCTCCATTTCAGTGTGAATCTGGCTGCGCTTCTGCAGGCAACACAGAAATGAGCCTTGCAACTGCCACTTTTGTCCCTGCCCTGGAACTCTCTAGAGTGATGAACTCTCTAGATGATCTCTAAGGTCCCTCCTAACCCGAACCATCCTATGATTTTGGTAAACTTCAGGCATGAATGATCCAAATGAACCAAAAAAGTCTGAACGTGCCTACAGAGACGCAACTTCAGGAAAGTTTTTACTGGAGTCTGTGGAATCTGGAAGAAGCATCAACTTTTGACCATGCCGTAGTTAAAATTAGATTTGAAAACGTGAAGCCAAAAAACTTTCAAAGCATATCAAAATTGCTTTTTGCAGAATTTTCCAGATATAGCAAATGAATTTTTTATTAATACATCAGCTATAAAGAATGTAAGCCAGTACAATTAACTAACATTAAAAAGTAAACACCAGAAAAACAATCAGATTTACGCCTGGAGGAATGTAACCAAACATTTTAGATGTAGACAAAACAGGCTGACCATCTATCTAGCAGGCAGTACAGAAACCTCAGCAATGACAAAAATCTGAGCTTTCACACCAATTCAGGTTACTGACCACCTACCCCTCCCCTGCCCAGTCTATTAAAAGGAATTTACGATTTCGTCAGAGGCTTCTGAAAGCTCTTACAGCAATACATTTCTCTGAAGCGAGGCAGGAATAAAATCATTCCCAACGATCAAACATCTTTCTAAATATTTAGGAAAGCTTAATTAAAGCATACCAAATGTTCAAGTTTGGTAAATAGCATTGACAGTGACCCGGTCTAGGTAGTAACTCAAAATAAGTGACTTATAACAGCTAAAACAACTTCCACGTTATCAGCGTCTTAAATTTTAACTAAAGTTTCTACTTGATAATGCCAAGCACGTTACAACACAGACTGCCCACCGGATCCTTTATGCTGTAAAACTGTACTTTGTCCTAGCTGCCGACAAACTTACCGACCTTGAACTTCTCTGCTCTAAGGAGTATCACCGGGATGGGCCAGCCGCTGCCTCGGGTGCCCAGGTTCCCTTTGCTCCTGCCAAGGGGAGTCTGGGGGGGTCCTTGTGCGGGAGAAGCAGCTCCAGCAGCCTCGGGGGGACCTCAGTGCAGTCTCCCCAGGAGCTCCCCACGCCTGGCTGGGCTCCGGCGGATGCTCTGGGCTCCGAGTCGCTCTTTCAAAAACCGCTCCTGCCTCCAACCCATCTAATCAGGAGGGGGAGTCGCCAAGTGCATCAGCTTCTGATAAGAGCTGGAGTTGGTGTGAAAAGCCGACAAAAAGGGAGCAAGCAGTGGATTTCCTCTCCACCCTGCATTCCTGGAAAGGGGCTCAGTCCTGGGCTAAGTGTTGACCCAAGATGACTTTAACTGTTTCAATACTGGTTTTAATTTGAGAAAGGCAAGTTAGTGCCTTGCCTCCAGTCTTCACGGATAAACTGTTATCTTTAGTAAGTTTGAGTCTTAGTAATACTAACTTCCTTTAACTATAAATTAATCTGGAGATTACTGAATGCCATCCCCCCGAGCACGCAAGCTCTAAACCATGTCTAGGCTGCAGACAGCCACAAGATTTACGGAGGCAGCCACCAGTCCTGCCAAGGACTTGGCAGCCACCATCCTGCCAAGGCAGAAAATCTCATTTACGTTACCACCCTCTGTACACAGACTGGCCAGAAACACAAGTGGGGGCAATTCCTAGAGAACTGGAGAAGCTTCTTGCTCAGTGAGCCCTATTGAACTTTCCCCTGCAAGTCTATTTTCCTGTCTATTTCATGCCAAATATTTTACCCCACAACCCTCGAAGTGTCTAAACTAATTTGCAGCTAACCGAAGGAAGCACCAGTGCACTTACCACCGCTCCCCTCTACAGCTTTGGAGCTACAGACGATAGAAAAATCACACGAGACCCGAGTAACGACTTGGAGGAAACCATGAATCACAAAGTAGTCATGAAGTAACCATTTTTGTCCATTTGAACACTTTATATGGTCATGCACACCACAAGAGTAAGTCATCTGCCTGTTTTGTGAGTAGAAGTTCCTTCTCTTAAGAGATCAAAAGCCCACTAGAGTAGCTTTTGATGCTTGCAGAAGGCAAGGCTTGAGAAAAAAAGATTTAAAAGCCCCAGAAGGGAGCGCAAGCGCAGTACGCACAGATGTTCTTGACAACAGTGCCCAAAAAGCTGAAGCTAAGCTTGTAATTCAAGATCACTTTTTGTGTTAAAGTCTCCTTCTTTTAAGGAAAGAACACAATTTCTAACTTCTGTGCAAAGTGAAAACATGGAGTGTAAACGAGAGTTTAAACTAGGCGTTACTGTTCAGTGTATCTGTGGACCCTGTAATCGCTCACTTCAACAGTGGGTTACGATCTGACATTTAGGACTTGTCCTCAGCATCATCCTTTCTCATCACGGTTTGAAATAAGGCAACATTTCTACTGAAAACAAACTTGCAATCTCCCGTACTGTGTCCTGTAGAGAGAAGCCCGGGGGGGTGGGGGGGTGGGGTGGCTTTAAACCAGCACTAACCTGACAATTGAGTCAGCTAATTAGGTTTGTCCCTATCAGTGCCAGTCCCTGTGAGTTTTCATGCCTGCAGGTCCTCCTCCCCACCCGGCTGGGGAGAGAAAGAGTTACCCCTCCCTGCAAACCATGCCCTGTGACATCCTTCGCTCCATCACTGTGGTCCCAGTGCTTCCACCTTTCTCCGGGCTGTACATTGCACCTGATCCCATCACTATGTTCCCAACAAGCTCGCACACATCCTTTGAGAGCTGCATGATGTCAGCCAAGGGGACAGCAAAGCTGCCCTTCCACTGCCACCTTCCCAAAACTTTACTCCCTGAGACCTTGCAAGCGTTGGCTGGTTACTGGGGGCTTCTCACTGGGAAGTGGCACCAGGAGAGAAAACCGGGCTGGGAATTACACGATTTAAGATTTCACGCTTTATAGACTGCTTGCCTTCAACTTTTGCTGTCCTGTGCTCGGTTAAATGTTCTAATTTGTTGCTTTGATATTTATTTAGCACTCGATCAGGAAAAATATCCTCTGCTAGGAGCAGTGTACAGAGAAAAGCCCCATTTCACTCTGGAGAGGTCCCTTAACGCATGACGTATAGCAACAAAAGGTACGGCCGCTATTTTTAATACTAAACACTGATTTTAGAGTTCCTTTTTTGGCAGCTGCTCTGGAGTAAAATCCACACCTTTGAATTCAAAAACCATTTTAATTCTGAATTTCACCTGACGTGAGTTTTGTTGCTGATGCGCTGCATCTGCCCCGAATTGTGTGCTGCTCCCCAAAGGTCTGCCAATAACGCACCAAAATTAGCCAACCTTTGATAAACGTTGGTAGCTAACAAATACGAATGTTATGCAATGCTCGTTTTATTGCAAAACTAATTAAGCAGGAGGAAAACCAAAACTGATAGTTTCAATTAAAAAAAAAAAAGCACACTGGCAAATTACCTTGCAAATCTCCCTAAATCAGCTGCTGCCAACAGGATTTGTGGTGGTGATGGCTGGAACGGGGCAGCACCTCCATCCCACCGCGCATGCCCTTGTTTCCATTTATCTTTATTTTAACAGATGAAATTGGGCTTTTCTCAGAGTTGCTTTTCTTGGAGTTGCTTTTCCTTATAGCAGATATTTCCTTAAGGGAATGTCAAATCAATATCACTATTTTAACGCATTCAGCCATGGAGTAAGAAGCAGTTAGATCACGAAAACAAGCAACTTCAATTAGATAAGGGCTATTTAATACCCTGAAGTGACTGTGCTGACTGTTCCTGTCACAGCAAACTGAAGATTTCAGCTTAGCTGAAGATTCCTTTCCCTTCAGTGCTGAGTCAAGTACTTTAGAATTTACGAGTCAAAGTGAAGCTAATAATCACCTAGTTTTTGCAGCAGTGAAAAATGAGAAAAGCCCCTACTTTAATCACATCTTTGGCAGAACTAGCTGCATGTTTCACTTATGAGTTTGCGTATCACTAAACATCTAGGGGCTTTTGCTCTGCCCTAGCACAGCTGCTAAATATATAAGCTTGCACTCAAACTCCGATTACATGTGTTTGCCACGTGGTCCAAAGAACACTTCTGAAGAAGCAGGCACTGGGGATACAGATTTTAACCCTTTCTTTGGGGCCTATAAGAAAGCTGGGGAGGGGCTGTTGGCAAGGGCATGTAGAGGTAGGACGAGGGGCAATGGTTTAAACTAGAGCAGGGCAGGGTTAGATCAGACATTAGGATGAAGTTCTTTACCCTGAGGGTGGTGGGGCACAGGTTGCCCAGAGAGGGGGTGGAGGCCCCATCCCTGGAGACATCCAAGGCCAGGCTGGATGAGGCTCTGAGCGACCTGATCTAGCTGAAGCTGCCCCTGCTCCCTGCAGGAGGTTGGACTGGATGGTCTTTAGAGGTCCCTTCCCACCCAGCACAGTCTATGAGTGATTTTTGGGTATGTTTCCCGTTCAGTTTCCTGGCAGCCAGTGTAACGCAGGGTGCTGCCTGGCACCTGACCTAACCTGGCAGAACCATCCAGGCTACCCTGCTTGGAGCTGGGCCAGCTACACTGGCCATGTGGCCAGTCGGAGCGCCTGGAGAGCATTAAATGAACAAATACCACAGCACAAACAAGGCTGAGTTCTCAGAACAGCACCGTGTTCATACTTCAGTGGCCCCTTCAACCTCTCGTTACCTCTTCTCTAAAAGTTCGTAATTTGCATCCAGTAAATTCCGCTTCTGTCAAATATAAGTCTTGGAAAAGTGTAGGTTTATTTCAGCTCTTTTTAACCCTCCAAGTGTTACAGCCCTAAATTCTGCACTATCGCAAACTGGGTATGTCAGAACCGATCAGCCTAAAAACGCGGGATCATCTTTTAAACTCCATTGCGTGAAACATCACGCATCTGATCTTTTAAGGGACTAATTCCTCCCTCCAAATGCTTCCTTGTTGTTCATACCGCACTGAGCAGAGCAGCTGCTTCCAACCGTTAAGACGCCAGGCCTCCGGCAGCGTTTTACCTTGGAAAAGCACGGCAGGGTTTAAAGTAAAAACCACGGGGTGAAAGATGACACATGGAACAGCCCGTCAGTCTCTGCCCCCGTCAGCTCACAGCAAGTTCCTCAAGCTTTTACTCTAAACGCTGCCCAAGTTATCAACGCTGCAGGTAATCATCGGGGACGCAAAAACTTAGAAAGCAAAAAGCGCGCTGCGGTAAAACTCTCCGTCCCTCAACCGCCTTCGCCCCCGCCGCCCTCCCCCGCTCCCTCGGCCCCGGAGCGCTGCGCCCCCGAGCCCCGGCCTCCCGCGGCGGGCTCACCCTAGAGCTGCTCCATGGGCCCCAGGTCTCCCCGCAGGCCGGGGTTGGGGGTGGGGGGGACGGACCCCTACGCCCCCCGAGGCCTCCGC
>VXBO01007023.1:39549-53926 GCA_013400135.1 Rhinoptilus africanus
ACAAGCCAGCGGTCATCTGCGGCCAGGAAGGGTCAGCTTGTCCCACCAATGCCACGGTGTGGGCTCTCGGTAGGGTGCGGGGAGGGGGGGGGGGCAGAAGGCACTTTTTGGGGATGCGCTGCAGCCAGCTGGGATGCTCCCGCCGCCTCCGCCCGTACCGTGCTCCGCATCCTCGACTTGCCGAGATGCCCCTGCGTGTGTTTAGCAGTAAACTCCAGAGATATGCGAGCTATTACCCCTCAGCAAAGGGGATCTATTGGCGTAACCGCAGCTATTCGGGTGTGCCAGGCCAAGCGCGAATGTCAAACAGCTCAGGGGATCTGGGCCGGGGTGAATTAGCACCAGCCTGATCGAGAGAAATCAATTTTTTCCTTCCCAAGCTGGAGGGACGGGGTAGCGGGGAGCTGTGGGATGAGGGAAACCTGCCCCGGCACCCAGCTCTCCCGGGCTAACCGCCCCGGCGAGGTGCTTGCCCCACCTCGCCTTGGGAGCACCTTCCTAAATACGGAGCGAGGTCGGGGAGAGGATGCACGGCCGGGAGCCGAAAGGAGCTGTGTTTTCCAGCCCAGCAGCCATGCAGCCGGCCTTCCCTGCGTGCTGCAGGGTAAGTCGATGTGTGTGTGCGTTGCTCCCTGTGTGTGCGTGCGAGCGCTGCCTGGATGCACACCAGGGATGTGTGTGCACGCCGGCACCCCTGGGCAGCGGAGGTGTGTGCGAGGCCGGGGCGACGGCGATGCCGGGGGTGTCGCGGTCCTGAGCCGTGGGGAAGGACCCCCGGGGTCGTAGCAGCGGGCAGCATCCGTGACCCCGTCCTGAGTGAGGTGTTTCCCGGCGTGTCCAGTGCTCTGGAGGGGCTGCGTGTGCCTGCGGCGTGTCCTTGGGCTGCGGCTCTCCCATGGCGTGTAAATCCTGCGGGCAGAGCCGGGCTGAGCAGCCTGAGGAGATGGTTCCTGCTGCAGATTGGGGGCTGCCCGGGACCCTGCACCCCAACAGGGTGCTGTGGGCAGGGGGGGCTGCACCCCGGCTGCTGCATGGCCTTGGTGGCCGGCTCAGCATGGGGATGAGAGCAGGGAACAGCCCTGCAGAGCGCGGGGCAGGGACACAGCTGCCATGGCAGCAGCAGGATCCGTCCCCTGGGCTGCAGGGCAGAGGGCAGGGAGGGCGGTGGCTACTGCTTGCCAGCCTGTGCCGGCCCATCCCAGTTGGACTCTTCCTGGTGCAGCGGGATGCGCCGAGGATGGGGAGGTGTCGTGCTTGATGTCACTCCGCTCTCCTGGGTGGGCTCCAGCCCCCTCCGGGCCTGACCGAGCCCCCGGTGCGGCATCGCTCCCAGCACGCCGGTGTGCAGCTGGGTGCCCCTACACCCGTCATGCAGCTAGCCACGCTGCACCGGGCGCTTGCCGCGGAGGAAGCCGAGATTTGCATAGAAACCGAGTGCCGGAGCTGTTGTGCCGGGGAGAACCTGACCGCCAGCATCCCCCCCCTGGGACGCCGAGCACCAAGACAAGCCGTCCCCGGGGGCGGCTGCTGGGTGCTGGAGCAGCGAGGGTTGAGTAATTTGGAAAGTCTGACGGGGGGTGTGCCCCGGGGATGGGGAGCGGAGGAGGCACCGGGTGTTTTGGCCCCATCGTCAGAGGTGCCGCCTGGGAACGCCGGGGAGGATGCAGCGGTGGGTGGCTGTGGAAAGGTCCCACCCGCGCATCCTCCCCACATCCCCATCGCTTCGCCGGTGCTGGGTGAGGTTCAGCATCTCCTGTGCAGCCGAGCGTGCGGCTGTTGCTGTACAGGGGGGGCTCTGACATCCCCCCACCCACGCTGCCTCCTGCCCCACGCCTGCCTGGGACACCCCCATTGTCCCCTCCGTTGTCCCCACTGCGGACTCCGCTCCTGCCACGCGGGGCTCTGGGGGGGTTCCTCTGCAGAGCTCCCTCCTCCGGCTGGCCCGAGTCGGGGGGCTTTCCCATCCCAAACCTGACCCATCGTCCTGGGGCAGGATTTCCTCCCGAGGGTGGAAATACGTAGAAAAATGATGGAAGAGCCTTTGGCATCAGCCACCTTCACATCCTGCCTCCTCCAGAGAGCTTGGACCGGGCTGGGCTTTGCTCTGCTATTAATAGGAGATGTATTGGCTTGAAGAGGAAGAAACTCCTCCAGCCGTAAGGCAACAGGTTGGAAGCGGGTGGCGCTGGCGGTTTTCAAGGTGTTTCCTCGGCAAAATGTGTGCGGGGCGGCAGCTGATGGGTTTTATTTTGCTGCACGGAACAAAGTGGCCGGACCCTGTGGGTCTCTACATCGTAGCAAGGAGTGCTGCAGGTCTGTCCCGGTGACGGGAGGCTTCGGGCTGGATGGAAGGAGCCGTGTCCTTCGTGCCCAGGGTGGCTTCTGGGCAGTGAAGTGGGGCTGGAGCCTGGCACGGGGACCCCAGCTGTGGGGCTGGAGCCTGGGGGACAGGGATGAGCTCCAGGGCCTTCCTACCGCCCTGCCAAAAAATGCTGACAACTGCTCCTGGGGGGGGGAAGTCAGCTCCAAACCCCCTCTGGAAATTCCTGGGAGCGCAGCCCCTCGGCTTTCGGGGCTGGTAAAACAAATAGAGTTGCCTGAAAATGTCTGCTGGGTTCAGTCTGGGAGGGAATCCTGCTGTTTTCCCTGCAAGTGCTTTTGGAGCGTTGGTTTTGCTGGGTTTTGGGTTGACGGGTGGTGTTTCGGCAGCGCCAAGTGTGGGTCCAGGAATGAAACATTCTGGGTTTCGGTTTCGTTACACCAAGTTCTCTCTCTGGAGCTCCAGTTCCAAACTGGGATGAAAATCCTGTGTTTTGCTGTGTCAAAGCACCACCCGGAGACCCACCCAAAGGGCTTTCCTTGGTCGTGGCATTGAGCGGGAGGTCCCAAAAGGCCCCATTTCCCTCCTGTTTTGGAAGGAAAAAGAGAATTGAGACCAGAGAGTTTCTTCTGGGTGAGGGGGAGCTGGGTCCTGCCTGCTCTGGGGGGTGCTGGGGCTGTTGGGGGGGCCCTGGGAATGTGCCCCCCAATGCCATGAGCTGCATGGGACAAGGAGCTGGCTCTGCCTTGCAGATGTGGGAGCATCCCCAGTGCCGGAGGGTGGCCCCGGCGTCCAGTGCGTCCTCGGAGCTTTGTAACCCCACAATGTGCTGTGACCTGCAGCGGGAGCGATGGCACAGAGCCGGGACACGCTGCGTGGCTGGAGAGATGGATCCATGTCCCCAAAGCGGGGACACCCTGGCCATCCTCCTGGCCGGGCAGGGGCTGCTCCGGCAGCTGGGAACGCCGCGGCTCGCCCTGTTCAGCGGGAGCGGCAGGATGGATGGATGGACGCGCAGCCCCAGAGGTGAAGGCTGGTGCTTTATCCTTCTCACGGCCGCTCCTCCCTCCGCCGGATTATAAATGGGAGGGAATTGTCTCCCCTGATAGGCATAACCTCCATCCCCGGCTCCCACACCCCGGGGAGGTGCCCCTCCAGGGCTGCCTTTGCTTCCTCGCCCTCAGATGTTTGACGTCTTCCCAGATGCTTCGGAACGTTTCTATCTGCTCCCAGCGCAGCTGCCTGCGAGGGGGAAGGGAGGGATGGGGAGAGTTCGGGGTGCACAGCGAGCCCCCACCCCGGCCACGGGGGCTCCCATCCCCCAGGGTTTACTCCACTGTGGGATCCCCTAGGAAAACTTTCTGCTTGGTTTCCCTCGTGCTGCTCAGCTGCCGGGAGCAGGGGGGTACGGGGGGGTGCTGAGCACCCTCCTGGATCTGCCCCCCCCCCTCGGCCTGCCCCAAGCTGATGCTCAGCTCTTTGCATGAGGGCTGGGATCTGGGGCAACGAAGGTGATGGAGGGATTGGAGCATCTCTCTTCCGAGGAAAGGCTGGGAGAGCTGGGACTCTCCAGCCTGGAGAAGAGAAGGCTGAGGGGAGACCTGATTCATGGTCACAAGGATCTCAAGGGAGGGTTGAAGGAGGATGGAGCCGGGCTCTTTTGAGTGGTTCCCAGTGACAGGATGAGGGGTAACGGGCACAAGCTGGAACATGGGATGTTCCGATCGAATATGAGGAAAAACTTCTTTCCAGTGAGGGTGGCAGAGCCCTGGGAGAGGTGCCCAGGGAGGGTGTGGAGTCCCCTTCTCTGGGGACTGTCAAGCCCCGTCTGGATGCAGCCCCGAGTGACGTGCTCTGGGCAATCCTGCTTTGGCAGGGGGTTGGGCTGGATGATCTCAAGGGGTCCCTTCCAACTCCAAAATGCCATGATTCCATGAAATTCCATGATGGTCCCTCCCTGTCCCACCGATGCTGGGTGTGGGGACAGGGAGAGCCCGTGCATCCTGCGCCCCAAAGCCCTGCAGAAAGGCTGTCCCCAGGAGCCACCGCAGAGCGGGACCCGCTGGGGTGGGGGGGTTTTAAGGGGACTAATGAGGTCCCTGAACCCTCGGGGAGGGGGGGACCCGACCGCTGCCGTCAGGCTGGGCTGGCTCCTGGGTGGATCCGACTGTTTTTGGTATTTGAAAAATAAATTCTGCGGGATCCACTGGCATGCAGGCATGAAAACCTCAGCCCAAGCCTCCCTTCCCTTCCCTTCCCATCCCGGGAGGGTGTCCCAGGGGGTGCGGGGCCCGGGGGGGTGCTGGCCGGGCTGGCAGGCAGGGTGCTGTACCACGGGGCCACGCTGCCACCAGCAGATGCTCTGCAACGGCGTTTAAAAATGCAAGAGGTTGCCAAAAAAGAGGATTTGGAGCTGGGTTTGGTCTTCAGCACGGATGTTCTCGAGGGCTGTCCCCGAGAGGAGGTTGGCTTCGTGCCTCTGGGCAGCGCATCGATGGGGAAACGTCCCTCCGCTCCGCTGCTGCGGCCCCGCAGAGCAGAGCAGTGATTGCGGGTGGGTTCCACGGGGGATGCGGTGCTGCGCGTGGCTCCCTGCAAGGCTGCGGTCTCCCTGGTGGGGCAAAGTGGGAAGAAAATTGTGTTAAACCATAATTGGGGGCTTAGGGCACAGGGTTTCCAGCGGATGAGTGGTTTTCCCTGCCGCGAGCCTCCAGCCGAGCCGTGCGCTGCAGCGGCAGTAACTCGGCACAGCAAAGCATTTCGCCGAAAGGTGGGATCCCAAGCGCTCGCTGGATGGGTCTCCTGAGGCTGACGTGACCGTGGCGAATGCCAGGAAATTTAAAGTCAGAAAATTACCCCAGTGTTCGTAGTAGTAGTATTTTAAAGAGGAAAAAAAAAAAAAATCTGCTTGTCTCTGCTCCGCTGGAATTCAGCTCCCGCCTGGGGAGCTCCTGTGCTGAGACCCAACCCACGGCTCACAGTCCCGGGTAGTTTTGGTAACAGGCTGCTGGGGAGAGGGAGGCATTCGGTGGAAACGCTGTCAGCCACGCGCCAAACCCCCAGGAGCCCGGAGCCTGCAGCGGGAGGTGTTGGTTGAGCACCAGTCCTGCCCCTGGCCGAGGATTTGGAGGGTGACTGGGAGATTTTGGGGCTCTTTCATGTGGGTTTTCATCACCTTGCTCCAGCTGCTGTGCCGGCTCGGGAGAGAAGCTGATGGGGGAGAAGAGCTCAGGGATGCTCGTCGTGTCCCCAGCCGAGGTGACATCCCCCGGAGTGCACACAGCCCCTTCCCCTGTGACTTTTCTCCGGTGTGGGGTTGCCGTGCCAAGCACGGGCTAAGCCTTCCTCCCCACCACTATCCCCATCACCGTGTCCCGGCCGCTCCGATGGTGCCCCTGAGGCTCCCGGCGGCAGCAGGGCCAGGTTTGCTGTTGCTGCCCCGGTGCGGGTCCGGCTGCATCCCACCCATCCGTGCGGGAGCCCCGGCTCGACCAGGCAAAAGTGTTTCTCCGCTCAAAACGTCAGCGAGATGCAGATGCTTCTCTTGGAGACGAGAACGGGTTTGTGGCTTTGTCAGCCACAAAAATTGGTTTGATTTTATTGCTTTTGGGTTAAAATCAGCTTTTCTTTGTTCAGCTTCCAGAAGCCCAGGACTGCCAGCTTTTGGGATTTCTATTTTTCTGGGAAAAGCCCATGGCTGCCGGCAGGGACTGAAATGCCGGGGAAGGGAACGTTTCCAGCCTGTCCCCAACCCGAAGCCGTTTTTCCAGTTAGAAAGCGCAAAGCGGCTGGTCGAGTGAGT
Source organism: Rhinoptilus africanus (assembly GCA_013400135.1). Classification (NCBI taxonomy): domain Eukaryota; kingdom Metazoa; phylum Chordata; class Aves; order Charadriiformes; family Glareolidae; genus Rhinoptilus; species Rhinoptilus africanus. The sequence goes on from VXBO01007023.1 coordinate 45,672, forward strand.
GGGGGTTGAGTGGAGGTGCTGGGGGGCCGCGAGGGGACCAGTGTGGTCAAACCCACCTCGCTGGCAGGAGATGTGTTTGCAGCAGACGAAGCCTGGGCTGGGCTAATTAGCAGCCATCTGGTCCCGGGGTCAGGAGGCCCCATTTGCGGGTGGGGAGAGGGTGACAATCAGCAACTGGGCTGGGAGGGGAGCTGGGGACCAGCCTGGTGATGCTCTGTGATGATGGTGATGCTCCACGGGGTGCTGTGTGCCGGAGGAAGGTGGTCACCGGCATAACCCAGGCTGGAGGTGGTTGCCCCATGCCGTGGGGTGGGATGTGGGGGGCACGTGTCGTGCCAGACGGGCTCCTCCATCGCCAAAGGGGTCTGCCCATCCTCTCCCCGTGATTGAGGGCTTTCCTGCCACGCGAGCGCAGGCTCCCCCCGCCACGGGCACTGAGGGAGGATGCTCGGGTTCAGCAGCGCCCACAGCCCCCAGCAGCGCTTTCCAGCAGAAACACTTGCAATCACCAGGAAGGAGCAATTTTGCACCCTTTTGCCCTAAATCAGAGCATCAGCCAGAGCCCTGCGCTGTGCAAGGCAGAGGAGAGCGTGGGGCGGCAGCGGAGATCCCGTGTCCTCCCCGTGCTGAGCCCTGGCCGGAGCCCGAAAACACTCGGCTGCCTCTTAACTCTCGAGATTTCAAGTGCCGGCCAACTCCAGGGGCTTCGGGTTTGCTCCGCTCTTCTGTTTAACATCCACTTGGTTATTTATTTTGCTAGGAAGGGAAGAGGAGGTGAAACATCCTTCCCTGGGGAGCGCGGTGCTGGCCGGGCAGAGCGGAGCCCCCGCTGCGGTCACCGCCCTCCGTGGGTTTTGGTCGGGGGCCAGGGAGCGGTTTCCAGTCCGGCTGTTTGGCCTCTCTGCTCGTGCAGCTGGATTCTTGCAAAAAGCCGGGTTTGGAGGCTGAGCAGCGCCGAGCGCCGCCGGGAGGCTCAGGGGGACCCGCGGGTCCGTGGGTGGGAGAGCAGAGCGCGACGCCCACGTCTCCATCGCCGTGCCCCGCGTCTTCCCAGGCAACCCGGGCTGGTCCATGCTGGGGAATAGCAATGGGAACCGATGAGCAGCGGGTGCTCCCAGCCATCCCGGGCCGTGTGCGGTTCCCTCTGCTGAAACGGGGTTTTGGGACAGGGCGCCATGGCCCTCCGATGGGGAGGGAGCGGGATGCTGCCTCCCTGGGGACCAGCCACGGGAGGTTGGGGGCTCAGAGTCACAGGGTGGTGGGGGTTGGAAGGGACCTCCGGAGATCACCCTGCCAAAGCAGGGTCCCCTGGAGCAGGTTGGACAGGACCTGCACGCGGGTGGGTTTGGAATTCTCTCCAGCCTCGCTGCTGCAAACCGAGTATCCGCTTCCCCCACGGGCACGGTGTGGGGCGAGAGGGGCAGCACTTCATCCCTTCTTTGCCCTTCTCATCTTTTCCTTCCTCCTTCAAAAAAACCCCTGGTTTTGCTGCCTTTTTCTCAAAGCTGTGCTGGTCCTGCGGCCATCGGGACACCTCGGAGCCACGTCCTTGCCACACCACCGGCGCGTGGGCACCTCTGCGGAGCCCGCGCCGGCTCCCAGCCGCGGTGGGGTTGCAGGTTGAGTCAACACCAGCTGCAGGCGCCGGCCCCGCTGCCCTCCCCGCTCTCTGCCTCTTATTTTGTCCTCGGGGAAATACCTCGGGCTCCAGGGATAGCCCCAGCAGCTGCTGCGGGGCCAACCGTCCCTGCCTGCCTACCAGCCATGGGGACCTGGGGGAAGTCGGGGGCAGTAAAATCTTTATTTAACCCATCGCATTGCTGAGCCGCTAAACATTTCCTTTTTTCCGTGGCAGAGAGGAAGGGCTGTGCCACCAGCTAGACCCTTGTTAGCCAACTTTCCTTACGGTAGCCCACCCAGCCTTAACCCTTGCCTTTCCCCTCCGCCCAGCTGGCCGGCGGTGCAGCATGCCTTTCTCCTGACCCCTGAGCCCGGGAGGAAGAGGTCCCAGTCCCCGGAGAGATGTCTGCCACGCGCGGCAATGGGGAGCACTGGAAATCCCTGGAATCGGTGGGCATCAGCCGGAAGGAGCTGGCGCTGGCGGAGGCGCTGCAGATGGAGTACGACGCGCTCTCCCGCCTGCGGCAGGACAAGGAGGAGAGTCGGGCCAAGCAGCGGGGGGACCGGCCCCTCATCTCCTGGGATGACCCCGCTGAGAGGAACGGCGGCGACGGCATCAAAGCGGCGCGTGGGCTCTCCGGCTCCGACCCCACGCTCAGCTACAACATCCCCGTGGTGCCCGAGGGTCCCCCTGCGCCCAGACCACCCCCCGGACCCAGCCCCCCCCGGCCAGACCCCCAGCCCTGGCTGAAAGGACCCCTGGCCGGGGACTACCTGTACATCTTCGAGGGGTCAGGGGGGGACTTCCTCGGGGAGCCGCTCAACGGCACCTCGCCCCACGACGATGGGGGCAGCTCCCCCAAAAAGCTCTCGCCGCCCCCGCTGCCCCCCCGGCACCCGCTCTGGAGCTCCCCCGAGGGGAGCCAGCGTTCAGGGAAGGGATCCCCTCCGTCCTCCAAAGGACCCCAGCCCAGGGACATCAACATGTTCTCGGCGGCCCACGAGCGGGCTCACGGCAAGCTGCTCGGCCGCCGCATCTCCGAGGAGGACCCCTACGGCATCGCCGACTACGGCGGCATCAACGACGCCATCACCTGCCTCAACCTGAAGTCCACCTACGAGTCGGAGGTGCTGCGGGAAGCTACCCGCGGCTGGAAGGAAGGCAGGAGCATCTTCGAGAAGGAATCGAGCGGCAAGCCGGTCGCACGGAGCAAGACCATGCCCCCCCAAGTTCCCCCGCGGACGTATGTCTCCCGCTTTGGCAACAGGAAGAATCTGGCACCGAACAAGAACCGCAGGATCTCCGTCGACCCGGTAAGAAGCGTAGAATCATGGAATGGGTTGGGTTGGGAGGGATCTTAAAGCCCCCCCAGTGGCCCCCCCTGCCCTGGGCAGGGACACCTCCCACCAGCCCAGGTTGCTCCAAGCCCCGTCCAACCTGGCCTTTCTCTCCCCGCCTTGGAAGTGGGGCTGGGATGGAGCCGAGGTGCTGGGGGCAGCTGGAAATGCGGCACCGGGGTGTGACCCTCTCCGTGGGTGCCTGCGGGTTTGCTGCGTTTCCTTTGCTCTGGGTCGGTTTTATTTGTCCCATCCCTGCGTCTCCTCGGAGTCTTGTTTGTGCATCCCGCTCGGAGGCATCCGCACCCCGAGACGCTGTCCCTGGGGGTTCGTAAGACCTTTCCAGATTGTGCCTCTCCCCCAGGGGTGCGGGATCACGTAGTTGCGGCCAAACCCCTCCAGGGCAGGTGAGCTGGGGCCAGAAAGCCAAGCGGAAGGGCAAGTCCCACCTGGCCATCATCCCACTGCCGCCGAGCAGGCGGGATGCTCCGCACGCAGCCATCCCGAGCGCTGCCTCCTCTCCGCACCCTCCTGCCCAGACACCTCTGGGGCTGCCCGCAGCCTCAGAGGGCACTTTGGCCACCGTGGCCACCCCACAGCCAAAGCCTGGTGGCCACAGGAGGGCACGGGCAGTGCCTGGCCCTGCGGGCGGCTCAGTGAGTGCCCCGGAGCTGCCGTGCGGGACACGCAAGCGCCGCCGTCTCCGGAGACCACTTTTGCAGGTGTTTAGCAGCGGGCTCGTGTCCCGCCAGCCCGCAAAATGTCACAAGATCCTCCGGAAAGAGCCGGGAGTCTCCTCCCGGCAGCCAGGCGATCGCTTTCCTGTTTGACTCACAGCGTCCTTTTCTATCCCGGCTCCCTTCTTCCCTCCAGCGGGCGGCGAGCGGGACACCTCCCCTCTGCTCAGGGAGGTGTTGGGGGGCTGCTGGCGCTGCCGCCGTCTCTTTCCCGGGGCTGCTGGATCCCTCATCCCCACCGAGGTGCCCTTTGCAGGGGCAGAGCCCCGGCTCTGGTGCGGTTCATCCCACCTCCAGCAAGAGCAGGAGAGAAATAACCAGAGAAGTCGCCTTCCTCGCAGGGTCCCCCCCTCCCTGGGGAGCGAGGGATGCAGTCAGGGACCACCGGTGGGGGCTACGTAAGTCACTCTCAGCTTTCTTGGTGCCGGAAACTAATTATAGAAGAGCATTAAAATTGTCTTTAGCGGCTGCTGTGTTCTCTGCCTTTCTCTGCCTCCCGTTAGCTGTTGGCTGGGCTAATTGCTCTGACAGTGGGGCCATTGTTTGACGCGAAAGAGCGATGGAGGCCCGGGGACCCCCACGCGCGGGGGGAGCCTGGCACGGCGGTGCCGCCTGCCCCGGCACGGCGGCAGGAGAGCGGCCAGCGGGACCAGGCACGGGCAGGGCTCTGCTGCGGCGCCCCGGTGGCCTGGGGACGGTCCCTGCCCATCCCGCAGCATCCTCAGATCCATCTCTGCCCAGTCCTCGTCTCCACTGGGGCATCTTCCCGCTGGGGCTTTTGGAAACCGCCTGGAAACGGCCAGTTTTGTGGGCTGGGGGCAGCGAGACCTCGGGTCTCACCTTCTCCCAGCCGTGGGGACAGTGTCGGTGCAGACGCGGGCGATGTGTCCTGCAGCTGGTGCCTGCCTGGCCCAAACCCCTCCTGTGCTGGCCCACGTCCCCCCCGCGCTGCTGCAGAGCCGCCGTTCCCCCGGCCACAGCGATGCCGGGGTGAGCAAAGGCTCCCGGTACCCAGTGGGGATCCAGCAAACCCCATCCAGGGCGGGTGGCGGGCTGGAGCCCCTGTGGATGCTGCAGCCGGCTGATGGGCTCATTCTCTGCCCCATAGGTTGCCCCCCGGCCGCACTCCTTCGCCAATGGCTACGAGCTCTTCGAAGTCTCCGAGGAGCGGGATGAGGAGGTGGCTGCGTTCTGCCACATGCTGGATGTGTGAGTACCCGGCCGGGGCTGGAGCACCCGCCTCCAAAATGCCCCCAAACAGGCATTTGGGGGGGGGAGAGTGGGGCAAAACCCAAAGCGGGGCAACATCTCTGACCCATCCCTGCCTCCGCAGGCTGCGGTCCGGCTACAGCACCCAGGACTATTCCCTCACGGGCTTGGTGTGGAATGCCGTCAACCTCAGCCCCGAGCAGCTGGGTCACGGCGTCAGCCTGAAGGTGACGGTGGTGTGTGACAGCCTGCGGGAGCCCCTCACCTTCACCTGCGACTGTGAGTGCCCCGCGCCGCGCAGCCGCTCGCCCGTCACCCCCCCTTTGCAGCAATGGGGGGGGGGATGTGAAGCGGGGCCAAACCCCTGCAACGCCTGGGTGGAGCATCTCGGGGATGGGGGGGGTGGGAATCCTGCCATTCCTGGGGCTCAGGACGCTGCTCCCTCTCCCCGCAGGCTCCTCCACCGTGGACCTGCTCATCTACCAGGCGCTGTGCTACACGCACGACGAGCTGCGCGCCATCGACGTCGAGGACTTCGTGCTCAAGATCTGCGGCTTGGAGGAGTTCCTGCAGAAGTGAGCGTCAGGGACAGGGCTGGAGGAGGGGGTGACAACACAACCCAGGCGTCCCCGGGGCTCGGCCGGGCTCGCCCCGTGCGTGGCCTCGGCCGGGTGTGATGATCCCGGCGTGCACAGCGGGAGCCTCTCCTCTCCCTTTCCTGCTTCCCGAGCCGCGGCCATGCCCTTGCCAAAAGCAGCATGTTGGGAGCGTCATTCCCGGTGGCAGGGTATCCATCACGCCCACCCCCGTGCGCCGGGAGAAGGGCCTGAAAAGGAGGAGCTGCCAAAAATGCTCTTTAGAGGAGTATTAATAACAGCCGTGTCACTGAGCGGAGCGGCAGAGCCCGGCTTCTCCCAGGCTGGTGTTTAAATTGCAGGAGAAGGTGGAAAAGGGACATGTTGGGAAGGGAGTGGGTGTCGGGGCACGGGAGCATCAGGGCTGCAATGGGCTCCCTTGGCCACGGAGCCAGGATGGGTGATGGGAGGTGAGACCTGCACAGATCCCTCCTTCCCTTGCTGCCTTTCCCGGAGGAAGCCTGCGTTGCCGGAGGGGTTTTGTGCTGCTTGGGAGAGCTCTTAGCAGGGGAAGCGGCAGCAGCCACGCGTGCATAGGCACACGCCGTCCTTGCCGGCGGCTCGGTGCAGCGAGCCAGCTCCCGCTGCTGGAGAGCAGCCCCGAGCCTGGCCCTGCCGGGGGAAATCTGCGGGAAATCTGCCATGGCCTCCAGGAGCTGCCGGTTTAGGCCCTAAAGGGGCGGCTGGGAATTGCTCAGCCCGGCAGAGCCTGCGTGGCACCTGTGCGGAGGGCGAGCAGAGCCCAGCATCCACTCCTGGCTGCCCGGGACGGCTGCTGGAGGGGTTATTCCCATGGGTGCTGAGCCCTCCTGCTGCCGAGCAGCACTGCACACGTGTGTACAGGTGTGTACAGGTGTGTACATGTGTGTACATGTGTGTGCCCCGTCGCTTGCACGCAGCAGAGGTGCAAGCCCTAATGGGTACAGCAGCATTTCCAGACATTTGACCCAGGAGTCTCCAGGGAGACCTTGGAGCCCCGTCCAGTGCCTCAAGGGGCTCCAGGAAAGAGGGGGAGGGACTCTGGAGCAGGGAGGGGGGCCATGGGACGAGGGGGAAGGGTTTTAAACTGGAAGAGGGGAGATTTAGATGAGATCTGGGGAAGAAATCCTTTGCTGTGAGGGGGGGGAGCCCCTGGCCCAGGTTGCCCAGGGAAGCTGTGGCTGCCCCATCCCTGGAGGGGTTCAAGGCCAGGTTGGACGGGGCTTGGAGCAGCCTGGGCTGGTGGGAGGTGTCCCTGCCCAGGGCAGGGGGGGGCACTGGGGGGGATTTGAGGTCCCTTCCCACCAAAACCAGTCTGTGATTCTATAGAGCAAACCTCTGCTGTGGGTGGCTGGGGGGTGCCAGGGAGCAGTCAGTTGTGGGACGGATCCAGCCAACTCGGAGGGCAGTTCCCAAAGGGACAAACCCCCTGCTTTTTTTGGCAGGGAACGGCATCCTGGGCAGGGAGCGGGACAGCCCGTCCCCAGCGAGCGGTTCCCCGGGAGCCGGTGCAGGCAGGCGCTGCCGTATCGCCCGGGGCCCTCAAAGGACCTTTCAGAAAGCCCTGGGACATAAAGCCCTTTTGTCACCAATCTTTTCTTTCCCCATCTTCCTGCGGCAGAGGAGATGCTGGAAGTGCCAAAAACCCTCTCCGGAGGAGCCGATCCAGGCTCTTGAGCTCTTCAAACCAGCCTGAGCTCCTGTCACTTGGCTTTCGGAGGCGGCAGGAGCAGGCAGGGGCGGCCGTGGGCGCCTCGCTGCCTGTGCACGGCTTTTTGGAGGGCGCGGGGGGAAGGAGGGAATACAATGGCTTATTCTTCGCGTTTCCTAGAGCGNTCCACCCTCAACCACTACATCCACCTGCAGGAGAGGCCCATCAAGCAGACCATCAGCAGGTAGGGGGGGGACACGGGGCGGGGGGGACCGGCCCCCAACTCCCGTGCTGGGTGCCCACCTGGCTGGGGCTGAGCTCTGCTCCCTGTCCCCCAGGCAGGCCCTCAGTCTCCTCTTCGACACCTTCCACAACGAGGTGGATGCTTTCCTGGCAGCCGAGGTGAGCACCAGGGGGATGGAGGGGGCATTTTTGGGGCCACCTTGCCTTATTTGCTGCGGACTCTTCCCCCCTTTCTGTTATGGGGCTCTAAGGGTGAACAAGAGAAGGGGTAAGGCGTGAAAGGAGGGGAAACTGAGGCACGGGCTGGTGCATCTCCTTGTGTGGGGTGCGAGGAGCATCCTCGGCTGCCCGGGGGTCCCTCATCAGCCCCCCTGTGCCCTGCAGGGAGACTTCCCGCTGAAGGCAGAGCGGGTGATCCAGTCGGTCATGGCCATCTGCAACGCCCTGGCTGCCGTGGAGTCCCAGGAGATCACGGCAGCCCTCAACCAGATGCCCCCCTGTCCCTCCCGCATGCAGCCCAAAATCCAGAAGGTGAGTGATGGGCTGGTCCCCGTGGGGTGCGGGAATAGGGGAGTGTTGGGGGTGGCTCAGCCAGGAGGTGCGGATGGGAAGCACATTTTCACATCTGCCTTCTTTCCCTCCTTCTCCCGCCGTACCACGTGGAAAATTCCTCAATAGCTGGGAGGCAAGGAGCCCGGGCGGCTGACGTAAAGCGGCCGGCTTGGCGAGCTGCTCCCCGCCGGCAGCGCGGGGCTGGTTCTCATGTTGCTCTTGTGGTTTCTCTCTTTTTTTTTTTTTTTTCTTTTTCCTCAACAAGGACCAAAATTTCTGGCCAAGAGGGGA
>VXBO01007023.1:65814-76862 GCA_013400135.1 Rhinoptilus africanus
GCCGCCGCCGCTGCTGCTGCTCACGGAGCCGGCAGCCTCGCTGGACTGGACCGAGGAGACGCTGCCGTGGCCGGAGGAGACCCTGGAGAAGGGGGGAGAGGGCGGCAGGGAGCCCCCGGCGGGTCTCCAGGGGAGCGGGCTGGTGCGGAGCCTGCTGTCCTTCCCCCTGCGGCGTGTGGACTGGTACGTGCTGGGCCCGGAGCAGGGCCAGGCCGGCTCCTCCGGCAAGAGCCATCTGCCCCAACCCCTGCGAGCTGAGGTCCCCCCCGAGGCCTGGCGAGGCCGCCCTGCCCGGGGCGCCTTGCCGGAGGTTGAGTTCCTCCGCAGCAAGCGCTTGGCTTTTCTCCAGCGGTGGCATTTGGCGAGCGGCGGCCTGGCCGTGCCAGAGCCGGACCACGGCTATCACAGCCTGGAGGAGGAGCAGCACCACAAGGGCGTTTGTCAGGAAGAGGTAAAGGGACGGCGGGAGCAGCGGTGTGAGCCCGGGGAGTTGAAGCAGCCTGAGGAGCCGAGTGAGTCAGGGAGACGAGCTGGAGGTGATCCCGTGGAGCAGGAGGGGATCAGGGGTTCGGCTGAGAAGGGAGCACTCGAGGCAGAAGCCGTGACTGAAGAGGACGACGAGGACTCTGACACAGAGGAGAACCTTCCAGTTTCAGCCAGACCTGCCTGTACAAATAAATTAATAGACTATATCATAGGGGGAGCTTCCAGTGGGGAGGAGAGTGCGGATCATGAGGAAGACTGGGATGATGATGACGACGATGGGTTTGACAGCGAAGAGCTCCCCTCTGATTCAGACGCCGGTAGCCAGGACGGGGATAGGCTTCATCTCTGGAATTCCTTCTACAGTTTGGATCCCTACAACCCTCAAAACTTCACAGCCACCATTCAGACATCTTCCAGTGATCCAGTAAAGGATATGTCGGATGTGGAGGAGGAGGAGGAGGAGGAAGATTCTTCATGGGCTGAGGAGGAGTCCTCAGGCTCTCCTCACCCTAGTTCTGAAGAGGAGGACGACTGGGACTGTAGCAGTGTGGATGAGGCAGAAAACTTGAAACTTTGGAACTCGTTCTGTACCTCAGATGATCCATATAACCCTTTAAATTTCAAGGCAGCCTTTCAAACAGCAGAGAAAAAAGGGACACCTGGTTTAAAAGGAGCAGAGAGGCCGAGTTTGGTTGTTTCTGAGCGCAGTCACGTAACTGTCTGTCGGGTGCAGCTGGAAAAACATAACTGTGGGGTCACTGACTTTGTGCAGCATGGCATTCTCTCTGGTGAGAAATGTAGAAGTACCAAGCGGAAAAAGGTATATACTTTGTTTATGGTTTTGTGTTTCACTGTTTATGGTTTTGTGTTTTGGGGGTGCTAAAAAAAAAAGAAAAACAAACAAAAACCAAACAACAAACCCACGTTTTGTGAAGTGGTACGTGAGTGGGTGAGGTCACTTGTGCCGGGATTCCAGCCATGGTGGAGGCAGATCCTGCCCCCATGAGCTTATGGTCTAATTATTTGGCTGAAATGACTGTGCCTCATCCTTTACACGTGATGGTAGATTTCGTAATTCAGTGACACAGACCGGGTAATTTCTTTAAATTCCTTTTCTGGTTTTCATTCTATATTTGTGTTGTAACGTAGTTTTCGTTATCGGAGAAACAGATGAGAGCTGTGACGTCAGTTTTTCCTTTGGAAAGTACATGTTTCTCTTATGAATAATACTGATAAAGTATTTTAGGACCTTTGTGTGCATAGTGTAATCGAGATGTAAAGTTTTGTAAACATTTTAAGACTTGTCACAAGCCTGATTGAGTTACAAATGTCTTTTGAAAGAGGAAGAAATCTTGTGTTATGGGTTAACGCATGGTACAGTAAGCCACTGAAGTTTCAATGGAGAGTATAGTAATGCTCCTATTTCCATTTAAGAGACTTATAATTTAGCAGCCGTTTATTAAAAGGATGTAATCTGGATCTGGGCTTTTGAGCGCAAAAGTTAGTTGAGTTAGTGAATTGGAAAACTTTTTAATACACGTAATAGGATTCACGTAAAGAGTAAGAAACAAATTAATGTTCTCATGAGTTTTGTGATGCTACAGATGTATGAGATGGCTTTTCAGGTTTAATGTCTGAGTTTTGCCTGATACTGCAAACGTTTGTATGAGTTATGATATCAAGTCCCAGGGTAATTTATTAGTGTAACAAGTTATCAATGTGGAAAAGTTGTATAATGCTTGCTTTAGCATTTTTACAGTGGAGAGATTTGTTTGCTCCTTTAATTGAGAGCCTGACTTGGAGGTAACTTTATACCCGTTCTAGCTAGGGCAAGTGGTATTTAATGGTTCTCACAAGATGAACTATTATATTTTAATCTAAATGGGAAATACAGTTAAACAGTTTTCGGCAAGAGATCTTTTGTAACTGAGGGCACCTGTCTGAAGTGCTGTGAGGTAGCACTGATGAGCCCTGCTATAAGTTCCTACTGCTGTGACCTAAAATCTCGTTGTGTGTCAGGGATGTAGACTTACCAGTAGTAATTTTTTGACTCATTGTTTGGCTCTGTGGAATCTCTTGACATGGTGAAAGAGTGATGATCTGACCGCAATATTTTGCGTGATGTTACAAAATCCAGTAATTGTGCCCAAGGGTGTCCTAGACTGATGTAAAAAGGATGTAAGGTAGGAACTCGCAAAGGGATGGGCTGATGTAACAGCTCCGTGTGCTTGAAAGCAGAGACTTAATTTAGGCCCCACTGCAAAACAGCAGGGATTGCCGAGCAGTGATCGAGGTATTCCCAGGAAATTTTCAAGCCATTCTTCCTGCTCAAGGCTATTTCCTATCTGGCACCCTGCAAACAAACAGCAGCAATATTCACATTTGTAAAGTCATAAAACCTGGGAGTGTTTTATTTCACTTAGGAGTTAGGAAATGCATTGACATTGTGTGAGGATGTGTGGCGTCTGATGCCTCTGCTTTTCACACACAGCTTGGCAGTAATTTGGGAATGCTGCCCTAGAACGGGGTGACTTCTGGAGGCTGCTTTCGCACAAGCTCTTGTGGCTCTTTATCCTCAACTGCTGATTATTCCTATAGGTCATTCCTTCTGTAACTGTTACGCTTATGTTACTGTTGTGCTTTCTGTGAGGGTCGGAAGGCGACTACCACAAAATGCAATCTCACTCTACACTCCTCATTGCGTTAGCATGAGCCGGGTGTGAATCTAGGGTTCTGTGTTAATAAAACATGGGGATGGAGCAGCAGGTTTTTTTGTACCTCCCAGGTTTCTTCATGACCTTCCAGAAGTAGCTGTTCTAGAGCAAATTCAGTGGAGTTGTCTGCAAGGACGGTGTTTCGTTTGTCTTCAAGAATCGGTCCTAGTCTGAGAGCTGGTGGATGCTTCAGTTTTGTGCCTTTTGTACAGCTAAGTGAAAAATTCAGCAGGAGCCTGAAATAGTCTGGCTTTTGCTTATCGCTCTATGACAGAAAAACGTAAATCCTTAGGGTAGTGATAGTCTAAATACAGTCAAGTTTAGATCCTGAGCCTGTAAGTTTTCCTTGTGTTCTTAAAATAGCTTAATAGTTCTTAAAAATAGCAGAGAGTGAAAGTTTTCATACGTATTTTAACGTGCCGTGACTTTGATTTCATTTTGTTGCATGAACTTAAAATACACTGGAATTTTATCCCAGTTCTGACTGGCGGGGTTTGTTCCCTCACTTAGAGATGAGTGTTGCTTCCTTATACATAGCGTAGTGTGGTTTCTTTTTCTGGGGCTGAAGCACAGGCTGACTCACACGATTCCTTATTCCACAGAACAATGATTCTTCCTTTTCTTGTTGTGTGAGCTTCAGTAATCAGAGATGTTGGCCAGTAGCATATTTCTTGCTTTAGGTGAGTGGCCTGGCATGTCCCACCGAGCTACCTGCCTGAACTGTATCCGTGTAAGGCTGTATCCCGGTGCTGATGTCGGGGGGAGGGGGGGGTATTTCACAGGGAACACTGTGTGATCTGCCCTCAGCCTTTAGAGGCCCCTTAGGCAGCAGTTTAGAAACTCTAGTAGTTTGAGCATCACTTCTGATAGAAGGAGAAGTCGGCAACTGGTTGCTTTTTAAGCTGAGAGGTGACATATACTCTAACCTGGGTGGTGCAGAGCCCTAGTGTGAATTAGTAGCATATGGGAGGCGTTTTGCTATTTTAGGCATTTAATAACTTCTGTTAAAATTGTATGTGCTTATAAATAACTAAGCTCCTTTTTGCGTGAGTGTTTGGTTTACTAAATGGCTTGTCTTTTCCAGGTAACCTTCCTTGAAAAAGTTACCGAGTATTACGTAAGCAGCGAGGAGGATCGTAAAGGACCCTGGGAAGAGCTTGCACGAGATGGCTGCAGGTTCCAGAAACGTATCCAAGAAACAGAAGAAGCCATAGGATACTGCTTCACGGCAGAGCATAGACAAAGAGTATTTAATAGACTCCAACAAAGCTACTTACAAGAGGGTTGATCTCTTCTAGCACCTTAAAAGATCTGGTAGTTGTGTGACCCTACGCGCTCACGAATATCTTCAAAACAAGAAGTGGCAGCTGCATGTGCTATTTTGAAATGGGGAGAAAAGTGGGATTTTAATAGGTTTTTTTTCCCCCAGTTCGATATTCAGCCAACAGATATACCTTTGTGTCCCGTTTTGGTATCCAGACAAAACCTTTTGATTATCATCAAGGGTAAGGGTGGTGTAATTGCATTCCTTTTAAGTAACACTTGAGGAACAGACTGCTTTGGGTTAAATCCATTCCAAAAATGCCTTGTCTGCCGTATGTGGAGAAGTGGTGACTATTTAGTTGGATTTTTGCACTTTGAAAAAGCAAAACCTATTTTGAAGGATATATTTATGGGGCTCAGAACCTAGTTATTGCAGTTTTGATTTAAAGTTTCTAGAGGTGTGTGCTACTTTCTTGGGCTTCTCCGTTTTCTCTCACTTGTACAAAAGTCTCAACATTTTGTTAGCTAATAATGTTAACTTTACTGCAAAGCAGATAGTTTATTCCTTCCTTTTAAGATCTCAGTTTTGCATGTAATCTACTGTTTGAGTGTTTGTGTAATGCTTTGCTGTCTTGATATTTCAGTCTAGCACACTGGGGGATTCAGGGGAGCTCTGGTGCACTACAAGCCCTTTGGTTTGTCTTTATTTAAATAAATACCTTTACCCAGTACTGTTCCAAAGGGTGTTGGCTGCTTGTGCACCAAACCTCTTTGCTTTCAGGGCAATGAAAGGCCTCATCCTGATCAATATTTAAAGCTTCAAGGTATGTATCGAGGCTATGGCTGATAGTTTGAATTTAGGTAGCCGTGCACAGGGAACTAGGCCCTAGTTCTTGTTAGTCTTAGAGTAACTTTGCCATAATTGATTCTGCTTTTTGAAGATGGATTGAAGTGGAGGATTCTGCATATTTCCTGTATCCAGTATGCTTGTTTTGGTACTTTTAAGGAGAAATATCTTTGATTTATGGAAATCTAAGGCTACAAGTTGCTGTGTTCTTTACCAAAAGCCAGTATTAATACCTCTATGCGTCTGCACTTTTGTTCATCTGGTACAATAATAACATTTCACATTTAGGGTCTGAAAGTTGAGGTCCTTGGGGGAAGGAAAACACTCCTTATTTGTGTTCCTAACTTAAAATGTTTAATTGTTGTTTCAGTCAAAAATAGAAAAGCAGCACCGTTTGGATATGTGTTTGGACCTGCAGGATGTTGCGTGGCCGTTAGCCAAGCAGGTATGAGGTCACGCAAGGGAATAAATACCAAACGTCAAAGAATTCTTACCTGCTTGCACAAAGTTGTGTGAATAAATGACTTGCTACTTGGTTTCCCTATAATTCCCTATAATTGTTTCCCTTTTTTTTTAAGGGAGAAACTTAAAAACTTGAGGTTCATTATCTTGTTAATGACTTCAGTTTTTAATTCGAAAGAAGATTACAGATCCAGAAGAGCTTCACAGCGCTTCACTGAATTTTCTTTTTGGCCATTACTTTTAATTCTGTCTCAAATTTCAGAGTTTCTGAGTTTATTCTTATCGCTTGATGTATTTTCTTCCCTTGTTCTGCTACAAGGTAGAAGTGTTACAGTTACGAAATTCAGAGGGTTAACTGTGAACTACAGTAGAGTTGTCGTGTAGCTTAAAACACAGCTGAAACTCAAGCGGCCTCACGGACTGGCTGCTTGGGAGCAATGCAGCAATGACATTTGTCATCCCCACGGCATAAAAAATAATCGGATTCTCCTTTCCTACAAAGGATACTTTTCGTTGTGAAATTCTAATCATGCCCTCAAATCCTGTGAAATAATCTTTTTTTTTTTTTCATTTTTAGGAGTTAATTTTCCCTGTATTGTTTGATAACAGCCGTTTTGAGTTTAGGCAAAAGCGTGCAGGATGACAGATGTAGAATTACAGGAGAAAATTTGTTGACTTACGGTCCAAGTATGAGTGATAAGTAAAAATGCTGTTCATTGCTCTTGGTAGAATATTCTATAGTAATTTTTCCGTGACTCTCCTAGTTTCTTCGATCTCGGAGAAACTTGTTGGTGCTTCAGTTACTCCGGACAACTCACTTGTTTTCCTGGTGCTCGTGAGGAGCTTTGGAGTGGTGTGAATTAACACCTGCAGAGACTGATTGGCTGTTTGCAGAAGCTTGGAAAAAGCTACAGCTGGAAACAACCAGAATGGACAAATGAGATGTAAATTAGATTAAAAAACTACGTCCAAAGTGCTTCTAACACTTGAAAAATTATTTTTTTTTCCAGTCTGCAGTGCATCAAGCACTGTGTTCTAACACTGCTGGTTCCCACTCAAACGTACCTGCTTGGGTAAATTTTTCTGCCTCTCGTGTTTTCAAAGTGTCCAGTGTAAGGTGACAGGTAATTAACACTAATTTCATCACCGTAAACATCACCTTAGAAGCAAGCTAAGCTTGATTGTCCCCATTTTCCCTATAACATACCTTAAAATGGTCATACAGAACGTGTATGTGTCAGTGCTTTGAGTGAGACAGTAAAAATAACGCTTGTTGAACTTTAAATCAAAACTGTAATTATCAGATTTTATTTTTGTATAATTTAGAGAAAGTTAGAAAACCTTCAGCATTGGCTTTATACAGATTTTAATTGATTTGTGTCAAGTTTGTTGGGTTTTTATATCTAAAGTTATATTTCTGTACATAATAAAGCTATTCAGAACTAATCTGTAAATTGTAATAAAGATATTTGCAAGATAATGCCAAATGGTTTTTCTTGGAAAGAACTTAATGGGAGACATCAGGTAACTGGATGAAAGCATGATTCACCCACGTGTGTTTAGCTTTATCAGAATATTAACTGTTTTTTATCTCGTTTGGTGTTTCAGAGGAGGTTGTGGTCCTTTAGAAGCAGACACTCTTCCCTGTGGATTTCCTTCCAAAAGGGCTCCTCGGACTGATGAAGCTTTTAAACTAAAATACAAAGTGTGCGGGTGCAATTAGTTTTATGCTAATGAGGTATTGGCTTGGCACACGCAGGGATGTTCATGTTTTGTTGCCCTAATTGAAGCTGAGTATTGAGATTCGGGTTTAGTTTGCTCGTGGGTTAGTGTAACTTTATATACGGATGGTGCGTGGGTTTGGAGGTATTTCAGGGTGGGGTGGGGTTTTTTTAAGTATTTTCGGTTTTGCATTAGAACTTTTGAGGTGAGAAGTGGTGACATCTCATCGTTGGTCGCTTAGAGCCCAAACGCTTGCCTCTGTTCTAACGCAGCGTTGGCCTGTAGTGCAGATAATTATTTATTCCCTTGTTTGTTTTAATGAATTGGAGTAAAATGTTGGGTGAGGAGCTCGGAATACGCACGAGCTTGGGAAGGTGGCCGTGCCCAGTGACACTTAATCCTGCACGGCGTTATCCAGCGTAATTATTTTTGATTTTTTTTTTTTTTGGTGTGTGAGGCTGTGTCGATCACTCTGTGGTTTTTAGATGAGGGAATACCATGATTTTGGCAGAGTTTTCCAGGAGCGTGGAGCCCAAACGCCTCGCGGGAGCTGGGCGCTCTCCAGGGCATCGTGCCCTCGGCTGAGGGCTCTTTGCTGGATGGGTGGGATGAAGGAGGCTGGAAGGCCAGGGTGGCAACAAGACGTGGGCTTCGTATCCCAAAGCATTTTTCAGGCATAAATCGGCTTTTCCAGGGGTTTCCAGTGGGATACTGAGGAATGAGGCTGGGCTGCTGACGAGCTTCCTCCAGAGCAGCGATGCTGGTGACACGTGGTCATGGCGTAGGAGTCTCCGGAATGAGTTCAATGGCCACGGGGCTGGTCACCCCTCTTCCAGAGCGACATTTTGGGCAGAGCTTTCAAGTTTTTGGTTGTTTAGTTTATGCCTTAAAGAAAAGTGCTGCTCAGAGCTGAGAAGTGGAGTGGTAGGACAGGCTGATGGCTCCTGGCTTGCTGTGTCTCGCCCGCTGCTTGCATCTCGTCTGGGCACCTCTAAACCGCCATCCTGCGGTATTTGTTTCTGTAAAAGTGTAACGGGTAGAAAACTGCTGGACTAGACATGGAAAAAACACTGAATTTCCCACAATACCCTGTTTAAAAGCTGAACAGCATAATTACAAACTGCAACGATTTATGAACCATAGTGGGGTTTGTTTGTTTTTTTTTTTAAGTCACATTCACCTGCTCTGCTGGCTCTAAAATCCGCCTTAAAAAAATGAACATTGTAATTTCTTTATTCAGTAAAAAATAAAAGAACAACATTGTAATTTCTCTTTATTCAGTGAGATAGTTTAAAGAAACAGCGTGCTAAATAAAAGCTGCTCTGTATCTGGCAGCGCATCCAGATGCCATCTGGAATGGAGAAACCCTGCTGGGATTTCTTTATTTTACCAGCACCGAGGTCTGCGGTTGGAGTTGAGTTGACAATTTATCTGCGCGCGAGTAGGATTGTTCTTGCTCTGGTCGCTGTGTCTTCTCCGCGGGGCTTGAGAACTTATTTGTCAGCAAAGCGCGTGGGGAGTAAATAAGCTGCTATTTTTGTAGTCGCCGCGGACTGCCTCCGCTGAAATCCCGTTTGCAACCTAATGGTGCCGCGGAGCTGGTTTGGTCCCACAAAAAAACAAGTTTCTTGCGAAACCGGGAGGCAGGAGAAGGCGCTGATGAGGCCAAGTCGTGACGGGATTGCGGTTCCGGGGAGACTCTGTTGCTTCCCAGCCGCCTGGCTGTAAATCGGGCGTAATCCAAGGTTTACTTCAGCCTGTTTGGCGCTGGTGGGGAAGCGAAGTCTTGGCAAAGCCGTCCGTTAGTCGTGAGGGTGTAAAGTATTAGAGCCCGTTAGCAGCAGGCATCCCTCTGCCCCTCCGGGCGATGCTGGCCATAAGGCTCTTGGCCATTAACCACTGGCTGCTCCGTAGCCACCCCGGCTGTAGGAGCACGTCGGATATTCATCGCTCTCCTCATCCTCACCTCTCTCTTGTTTCCAGGACTGCGTGCAGCGTTTTGCTAGACTACAGCAGGCCTCTCCGTTCTGCGACCACTAGCCGTGTTGCTTCTTGCAAGAAAGAAATAATAATCCAACAAACCCCCCCCAGCTCCCAGCCTGTAGAAACGTACAGCTTGGGGCATCCCGTTCCGGCAGGGTGGACTCAGCGCTTTGGGAAGAAGATCAGCACGGTTTACTCATCCAAGCGACAAAGCTGGTATGCACTAGCCCGTGGGCTAGTGTCCTCAAGCTGCTGAAGGTCAGTTCCCCCTGCCTTTGTCACGGAGGCAGAGCGGGCAGCTCTGGATGGGACTATCCTAAGCTAAATCTAAAAGCCTGTCTTTAGCATGGATAGCTGCCACAAAGGATAACTGACAGGTCCAAAGAAAAGTCCTGCTTGGCAAACAGGTCTGCGGGGGTTTGGTGCCGGGAGCGGGTGTTTCACGTGGCGCTGGAGCCGCTCTGCCGCCCCCGCTGCTCCGGAGAGCCCGGGGGAGCCGCTTCTCACCCCTGGGAAACGCCGGCTCCTTTCCTTCCCTGACACCCCTGGACCTGGTGTCTCGGCAGGAACGGAAAATAGCTACAGGCTGCAGCCCTTCTGCGTGCGAAGGGATACTTGGGATAGCCGGAATATGGTCCCAGGTCTCTCGTGGGAACTTTGTGCCGAGAAGAAACAAAGACCCAGCCAGGGACGCTTGGATTCAGCACCTTTTCCCCTTCTCCCGCACCCTGCTTCTTGTTTTAGCCTTGCTGTTTCAGGTATTCAGAGGGAATTTAGGCCAGAGCTGAGGTGGAGCGCGGCTTCTGGTGACAGGGAAGCGGGAGCAGGTTAAAAAGATTTGACGGCGGGGGNNAAAGATTTGACGGCGGGAGCTGGCGGGGGGGGGGGGTTTGCTGGCACCTTTCTGTGCTTCCTCCCGCGCTGCCTGGTGGGAACTAAAGGTAAGGAGTTGGTCCAAGGGTTTGGAGTTGCCCGGGGCGGCTGTGGGAGCGGTGGGTTGCTGTGCCTGGTGGTAAATGTGTGACCGAGGTGGGGGATACAGCTGTTAAACATCTGCTTGCAATCTGGGCTGCGGCCCGGTGGGATCCACAGGGCAGCACCCACCACCGCTCCCGGCGGCGGCGGCGTTCCCTGGCACCATCCATCAAATTACAAGCAGTTTACAACAGACGTAAAGAATATGAAGCAATTAGCTTTTTTTTTTTTTTTTTTCTTGCTTAGCAACTCTCTTTCCCGTGAGGTGATTATTGGTCTCCGTGCTGGAGCTGGGAAAGCCAAGAAGGAGCAGCGCTCTCCTGCCTGCCCCCTATTGCCATGGCGTGATGGCCACCGTGTCCCCAGCCTGGCTGCCGGGTGAGGACTCTGAGCGGTTGGATGGGCTTTGGGGGGAGTCAAGGGGAGGGGGACA
The DNA here is from genome assembly GCA_013400135.1 of Rhinoptilus africanus. NCBI lineage: Eukaryota > Metazoa > Chordata > Aves > Charadriiformes > Glareolidae > Rhinoptilus > Rhinoptilus africanus. Next base: position 76,700 of record VXBO01007023.1, read on the forward strand.
TTCCAGATTGAAGTTATGGGGGCAGCCTGCTGTCTCCTGACAGTTCAGGAGGGGGCACAACGTGCATCATAGAATGGTTTGGGTGGGGAGGGGACCTTAAAGCCCCCCCCTGCCCTGGGCAGGGACACCTCCCACCAGCCCAGGCTGCTCCAAGCCCCGTCCA
>VXBO01007023.1:97062-108551 GCA_013400135.1 Rhinoptilus africanus
GGGGGGAGCACAAAGCAGCCCCCTCCCACGGGCGAGTGGAGGATGCGCGGATGGTGCCGAAAGGGGCTGGGAACCGCGTGTCAGGTTCGACCCCATCCCGTCTTCTCTTTAAGCAAAAGAAAGTGCAAAACGCCCATTTTTAGGCCAAGATGACGACTGTGAGCTCAGCTAGCGGCTGAAATAGAAGCGGTGTATTCCAAATACCCGGGGAGGAGCCCCCAGCTTCTCTTCCCCAAGCCCAAAATCTCCCTCTAGTGCCGTCAGGAGCCCCAGACCTTGCTGGTGGTCTCTGCTCCCTTTCCCGTGGGTTTAGGGTTTGCTGGAAGAAGTCAGTTCTGGGTGCTGCCGGGCCACGTCGCTGTGTGCTGGAGGAGACGGAGAGGGGAGACGGTGCAGGAGGGCTGCCCGCTGCCAGGGCTGCTTGCAGGGTCCCGGTGGGGCAGGAGGACCCGCCGTGGGGCCAAAGTCCCATGGGGTGGCCCTGGGGAGGAAATCCCTGCCCGAGGCCACCTCATCCCCCTCGCGCCCCGTCAATCCAGGCTCTCCGGAGGCAAATTTGCTCTTCCAGACTACCTTCGCAAGATGCTGGGGGTCAGGCTGCTGCACGGGATGGACCCACCGTGCCGGTGCCTGTGCCGTGAAGGGTCCTCACCGTGGCGTTTTGGTGTGGGGGGGTGGTCCGGTGGCAGCCCCCAGGGGGGCAATGAATGGCAGAGGGTGGCCGGGCTGGGGATCGGTGCGTCTCCCGCTTTCCTTGCCCGGGATCAGGCGGGGCGAGGAGCTGCGGAGGCAGGTGGCTGGGGCGATGCCGCCTGCTCGTAAACAGGCTGTTATTGTTTGTGCGCAGCCGGCAGCGCCCCGGGGGCCGCTTGTGCAACCGGGGAGGGGAGCTGAGCTGGCTCAGAGCACCGTGGGGCTCATTGCACCCTACATGGGGACGCCTCGGCCCGGATCCAGCTCCAGGAGCGCCGGGAAACCCCGGGCTGCGCTCGTGCCCCCGAGTATGAGCTGCCCCTTCTCAGCACCGAGCTCCTGCCGTGCGATGGAGAGGTCCTCATGGATGTGCCTTTCTCCATGCCATGGAGTGGCTTCACCCCCAGCTGGCAAAGCAGTTTTGGGACTCCCCTTTCCTGCAGGCAGTGCCTGGGATTGTCCCCGCGTCCCCACGCAGGGCACATGGCACGGCCCCGCTCGCCCCCCGGGCTGGAGCTGGGGTGAAGCAAGGAGCCCAGCCTCCCTGATGGTATGTGGCCGCCCCGGTTCTGGGCTGTAGATGAGCCTGGAGAACTGGGGAAAACAGGGCAGGGTTTTGTCTCCTTGAGTGTTTCCTCCCGCTGGAGGAAACACGGCCGTGGCGTCGCTGGCACAAGGAAGTCCCGCGGTGGCACGGCGCGGCCGCGCTCTGGCTATCAGCCACCGTGGCCCTGGCAAACAGAGGGGCTCAGGGACAGGGACACCCTGGGTCATGCATGTGGCATCACTGCCCATCACCGCCGGGTGAGGGGGACCGAAATTTTCTCTGACCGCAGGCGCTCCGTCAGCTAATCCAGCGTGGTGCTGACTCCCTCTGACCTGTTTTATCAGGTTAAAAAAATGTACTATTTGCTTTTCCCACGTGGCTTTTTTTAGCACCCAGGCAGGCGGTGGCCGGTGCCCGCTGGTGGGTCCCTGTCCCTTTCCCAAAGCGCAGAGCCCGCTCCCGCTGCCCGCAGGCAGAGCTGTCTGGGAAATGAAAACACCCGCATCCACCAGCGTCGGGCCGTGCCTTGAGCTGNGTGCTTTGAGCTGGTCCCGGTGAGTTGGCAGCCGGACGGGTGGCGGGGGGCTCGGGCGGCGTGGCCGTCCCCGGCGGAGGGCTGGCGAGTGCCTGGCGTNCCCACGTGGCTTTTTTTAGCACCCAGGCAGGCGGTGGCCGGTGCCCGCTGGTGGGTCCCTGTCCCTTTCCCAAAGCGCAGAGCCCGCTCCCGCTGCCCGCAGGCAGAGCTGTCTGGGAAATGAAAACACCCGCATCCACCAGCGTCGGGCCGNAGGAAGGAGCCAACCTACAGTTTCAGATTTCAGACCTCGCTTATCAGCCGGGCCGCCCTCGGACGTGGCAGCTCTCGGAGGCGGCCGACGCTTCTCCCCCTTCCCCACCAGCTCCCCGCCGGGGCACCGAGCCCACCGCCCACCCCGCGGCCGGCACCGCGGCCCCCCAGCGCCCGGAGAACAGGTAGGCTGAGCCGACGATGGGTGCTCTGTCCTCACCGCCTGGCCCATGGGAGCAAGGGGATGGAGGAAGAGCCCCTGAGGCTGGAGCGAGGGGGATGGAGATGCTGAAGGGGTCCGTGCTGCGCCGGGGGGCAGCCAGGGAGTCGGGCTTTGCTGGAGGACGGCCGCAGAGCCGCTCACGGGGCGAGGGCTCGTGGGGAGAGGGGCTCGGGGACGCAACCTTGGATGTCAGCGTTTGCAGCGTGCCCGTGGATGGGCAGCCTGTCCCACCGGGCACGGCATGGCATGGCACGGTGCGCGGGAAAGCCCGGCTGCGCTCTGCCAGGGGTTAAACTCCTTTGCAGGGAGCTAAATGGAAGGTGTGGCAGCACGATAAGGCTGGCAGAGCTGGGAGTGGGGCAGAGGCACCCAAGCGCCCGATTACACAGCTCCGCGCTTCCAGCAGGGATGCAGGGTGGGATCCAGCCCACCCGGCGGCTCCCGGTTATGCCCCTGCCCTGTGCCACGGGGCTGGCTCTGAAGCCGGGGGGAGCTGCCGTCCTGCCCGTAGCTGAGCTGCGATCTCCTGGAATTGCTGCTTAAAATCACCCCCTGTCCTGGGGGAGAGACCCAGCTGCGGCTCCTGCTTTGTTCTGTTTCACGGAAAGCTTTTTGAAAGTAACCCTTTGCCGTACCTGCTGTGCCTCCCGGAGCTTTCCCAGAGCCTGGAAAGCCCCTTCCTTCCCCCAGACCCTCCGGACAAGTCTCTGCCATCTCACAGAGCAGCCGGGAGGGATGGTGACACCAGCACCCAGCAAGTGCCGGAGGATGCTCCAGCGCCGGGCACCGGCGGGTGCCGCAGCCCCCGGTTGGCAGCCGGCAGCGGCGTGTGGCTGTTGTGGGTCTTCCCCAGTCTGCAGCGCGGGATGGCTGTGGTTTCCATTCAGGTGCTCCCGGTCATCCACGGGGATGTCCGGGAGACGGGAGGGATCTCCCTGCTGCTCTCCAGTGCTGGCAGGGTGGTGGGTTTGTAGCTGAGCCTGATCCTGGCACCATCCTGCTCCCTCCTCCCCTCTTGCTTCAGTGATGGCTCTGGTCTGGAGCAAAGCACTCCCTCCTCCTGGCAGCACGTCCTTCACTCCATCCCAGTGCCGCAGGGCCACAAATTAATTTTGTGACAAGGAGGGACCTTTAGCAGCTTCTGGCGATGCCCAGCGTAGCTGGGACGTCACCTCTGCGGTCCCTGCTGGGGCAGGGAGACGCATGGGGAGGGAGAACGCATCGGAGCGAGGCAAGTCAAGTGGCTTTTTTCCACTTACTGCTTTCCTAAGGAGTTGAGGGTCATGATCACATTCGCTTATCCATTCCCTCGGTTCGCAGTGACGTCTGGGCCAGACTGGGCTGGGGACACTGGTCTCCGTGCATGTGGAGCATCCTCCCCTGACCCAGTCCCACAGGAAAGCAGGAGCCACCCTGCCGCAGGCACCCAGCAAAGGCATCTCCCACCTCTCCGGGGCCCGACTGCTCTTCTTGTGTATCGGCCCATCTCTGCCCTCTGGAAACTCGGCACAAGCCTCGGGCTCTTCCCAGCACCGAGAAAACCAGTTCCTTGAGGAGGGCAGCCACCACGCTTGCTCCCCTCGACTAACCCTGGTGCAGCTCCCCGGCCCCAGCTGCCTGCGAGCATCCTCGGGGGGATGCTGGGGGCTGGTGCGTCGGCGAAGGGTTTATCCAGGATGTGCCGGCAGCGGGAAAGGCATCGCCAGCCCGGCTCAGCGACTCCCGTCCCACTGGCTTCCCTCCCCAGGCATGGGGGAGGATGCGGGGCTGGGACCGGAGGCTGCATCTCCCTGCCGGGACGGAGGGAGGGCTGGGGCGGCGTTTATTTACGTGATGCTGGGGGAGAATGGGGGAACTGGCAAGAGATCTCGCTTGCAAATGGGATTTCTGGGAAGTGGAAGGCTGGCGTGTGTTCAGCCTGGAACTGTCCTGGTTTCCAATTGGAAACATCCCACGGTGACTAACTTCATTCAGGGGAAGAGCTCGTTCTGCAGAGCCGGCGCCGTGCCACTGAAGTGGCCCGTGGCGTTTGCACCGTTGGCGGAGGTGGCTGCGGGGAGGGGGGCGAGGAAGACGACGAGGGCTGTTTGGTGGCACAGAGACGTGCCCTGTCCTCGCGCTGGCTTTGCACCCCCCGGGGGAGACTCTGAGGGTCTGGTCTGGTGGATGCGGAGAGTTTTCTGCTTTTCCCCCAGCAAATTCCTTGCTTTTCCCCCTCCAGCTGCCCCCCAGGGCTGCTCTCAGCTTCGTGCATTAATTAGGAGGCGGTCGGGAAGCTGGGAACCCTCCGTGATTCACCGGGGAGCTGTGCCCGACTGCCCCGGCCACTGCCCTGCCACACCAGGGTGTGGTGGGCTGGAGACAGCAGTAAATCAGGGCCATCCCATCCTATCCCATCCCAGGGCAAGCGAAGGAATTGCTGCGCCCGTGCCGGCGCTGGTGCTAATGGCTGGGCTCAGCGTTTAAGGGCCGGCGGAGGAGGTTAATGGCTTATTCGGCAAGCACCTGCGGGTAGCCGAGCTCTCGGTGGGTGTCAATAGGAACCGGATGGTTTCCAGCCTCACCTGCCTGCCCGAGGCTGTGTCCCAGGACGGCTGTGCTGGAGACATCCCTAGGGAGCACCCGGCTCCCCAGCACCCACGTCCTGGGGCAGAGCCGCTCCGAGCTCGGCAGCAGGACGCGGTGCCTTGGTCAGCTGCGGTTCATGGGACCGGTGGGATTTGGTGCAGAGAGCCCCAAAAGAGATTGATCTCTGCCTCCAGAGACCCGCTCTGGCTGTGTCAGCCTGGCACAGGGCTTCGGGGAGGGGGTCAACTGTGTTTCCCCCTGGGATGCCCTGCACCCAGATGGCATTTCCGACGGAGGTGGAGAGCAGCTCGGCAAAGTCAGCGGATCCCGTGTCTGTGCCTGGGGTCTGGAAGGGGCCTGTCGTCTTTGGTTTGGTCTCCCGGTTTGGGGGACCTTGCGTTCCCGCTGTGTTTGTCCATGGATGCCGGCGGTGCGGCCGCGTTCCCCGGACGGCTCTGGGGCTGGGGGCTGGCGGAATCAGAGGCAGCACCGAGCCGCGGGTGCCGGGCTCGGCTCCTGTCCACGGCGAGTACCCACCACGGTGGCTCTTCCTGGGCACTCGGGACTGCTTTTGGCTGCTCCGCACATTGCACCCGCTGGCACCCACACCGGGATCGCGGGCCGCTCCCCGGGGCCGTGGGACGCGCCGCAGGCGGCTGCGGGGGTCGGGGAGCCTCGCCGGTGCTCGCCCCGCGTCCTTGGGAGCTCTTTTGGTGCAACACACACTTGCACAACCGAGACGCGTGCGCTGTTGCGTCACAGCTCGGTTACAAGCTGTTCCGAGGCCGGCAAAGGTACAGGATCGGATCTAAAAATGGAGAGTTTCCCCATACACCGCCATCACACCCCTGCCGACGTAGAGGGAAGGGTGGCATTGCACGAGGAAGGCAACTGGGACGGCGGGAGGATGACAGGCTGCCCGCGATGACAACCAGCGCCGAGATGCTCCTGCTCCGGGGCAGATCCCCACGGGCACACGTTGCCACGCTGGGCCATGGTGGCCATCAGACCACGACGAAGCCCAAGGATGCAGGAGCCTCTTTACAGAGATCCGGGCGTTCTGCTGGCCTCCGCCCAGCCTCGCCGCTCCGGCAGGTGTGGGGCTCCGTGCGCCGGCACGGCTCGGCACAGCCGGCTATGCCAGGAATGCGCCGAATGCGTCGGGGCTTGACTGCGGGAGGTCGGGGCGCAGAGGAGCCGATGAGTCACTTGGAGGGCTGGCAGCGGCGCGGCGGAGCTCGTGAGCTGGGGCAGAGCCAGAGCTGCCGCCAACCCCTAACCCACAGCCTCCCCGAACCCCAGCGCCCGTGGGAAGCGTGCCGGCGGTGCTCCGCCACGGCGCAGGCTGGCAGTGCCGGTGTTCGCGGTGCAACGGGCTCTGCCGTGCCCCCTGCGCCCCGGGGCGCTGCGTTTACGACTTTATTTTCCGTCCGTATGAGCGCCCCCGATTGCTAAAGCGCTCAAGTGAGAGGAGCCCATGGGAAATCCCACAGCGGAAAATCGGTAATTTAGACAAGAACAATCAAAAGCCTCTGCGGGGATCGGCACGACCTGCTGCGGCTGATTGAACCCGGGCTGGGGCTCACCCCGCTCCCTCTCCCGGTGGGGGGGTTTGGAGGTAAGTGGGAATAGCAATAGCAGCCCCCACCTCTGCGGCCCCCCAAGACCTGTGCCAGGAGCAGAGGCATCCCTGCACCGGGGCATCCTTGCACCCTGCTCCGAGCCCTGCGCCCTCCGAGCGCTCCCAACTCGGCTCCGTCTCCCGCGTGGCTGTGGAGAATGGGAAATTCAAAAGCCGTGCCCGTACGCAAAGGGGCCACGGACATCGTGGGCGCAGGGAGCCGAGCCCAGCCCTGCCGCCGCCGGCTCTTATCAGCCGCTGCGTCTGCGCGTATTTACAGCTCGCTCCCGTCTGTGGTTTTTTTAGCCATTTGATGGTCTTATATCATGATTAAAACCATCCCCACAGCAGCCCTCCGCTTTCCAGCCTGCGCGGGGTGGTGCCGTGCAGATGTTTGTCCAAGGCTATTTATGAGCGTTCCCAGCCCGGGCGCCCCCGGGGCCGCGGCTGGGGCTGGAGAAACCGAAATTCGCTGCGTGTCGGTGTGCGGAAGCCGGAGCCGGGCTGCGGTGCCGGCAGGACATCACGGGCTGTGAGTACCTCCAGTGCCACGGGAGCCTGTGGGAGCTGGGATGGGGAGGGGGACAGGGACTGAGTCCCTTCTGTTCCCCCCTGCGTTGGCACGGAGACGCGGGGGCTGCCCCAGGGTGGCCAAAGGGGACGTGTCCCTGCTCCAGGGCCTGGCACGGGATGCTCCTGGGGCAGCGGGGACCGGGGACACCGGGTGGGCTTGGGACCAGGGGGTTTACTCCCCAGGTGCTGTCGTGCCCCGGGGCTGTGCATGGGCAGAGCAAGGCTCTACCGGCCCCCGGTGATGGCGCGGACAGAGGTTAATCATTCAACCCCTTCGCGGGTTGGGTAACGCAGGCGACGGAGGGGGGGTGACGGGGACATCTGTCCATCCCGTTCCCAGACCTCAGACATAGGAACGGCCCTTGTGCTCCTCCTCCAGCTCCGGGTGCCGGTGCCCCCTCTCTTTGGGGATGCTGGTGGGGGTGATGCGGAGAGCCCTGTGGGTACCGCAGGGTGCGGGGGGCCCTGGCCTCAGGGCGCTGGCGGCACCGCGCGCCTCGGCCCCCGGCACGGCCGAGGGAGCCAAGAGCCAGGGCTGGATTGTAAACACGCTGGGATAAAATTACAGCCACTGATGTTCCTTGGAAAAGCTGCGTGAAGGGAGAGCTCCGGGACCCCTCAGCTGAGAGATCCCATCCTGCCCTGGCGCCCGCAGCGAGGAGGGGATGGACCTGCCTCCGTGGGCAGCCGGAGGGGGGAGCAGCCCCACTCCTTGGGGGGCAGAGGGCTGTGGGGCTCAGCACCCTGGGATGGCCGCTGCCGGCTGCCCCCAAGGACGGGGGAGATTGGGGCTTCCCTGTGGCTGAGCTCCTTACGGCTCAGCTGGATGCAGAGGCAGGATACGGCCCTCGGGGCTGCACGGGGACGAGCAGGGCAGCTCCTGGTGCCCGCCCTGCCAGGGGTGAGGTTTGGGGAGCATAGAGACGTGACGCTGCGGGACCAGCCGTGGGTCTGGGGGGGGGTGCGGAGCCCCTTGGAAACCCCTTGGCATCCCTGGCGGGCTGGGCTGCAGTGGCCTGCCGCGCCGCCGTGCCGTTAAAGGGCCTTTAACGGCAAAGGATGCCTTCCCGTGCTGGTCCCGCCGCGGCACGGTGCCGAGGGGGTTAAGGCTGCTGGCAGCTGCCGTGCCTGTTAATGATTGATACCAATGACGGTCTCCGTGGGCTTGGAAAGAAACCATCTACCCTGGCTGCGGGAGAGCCACCGGCTTGGCAAGCGGCGTCGGATGGAGGGGGATGCGGGGTGGCACCGGTGAGTGCGTGCGTGTGTGCGTGGGTGCAGCGTCGGCACGGAGCCCGGCCACGGCACACGTGGGCCATTGTCTGCGCCCATCACCTCTCGGAAGAGAGCAGCCGGGGACCCGAGGGCAGCCGGCACGGTGATGGGCGCCGATGGCGGCGGTGGAGGGGGGGGAAGCCCCACAGCACCCATACGCTGGGGTGATTATCGTGGGCGATGGGTTAAGCAGGTGCTGAGGATTTGTCCCAGCAGGATTTCCCCAACCCCGCTGCCGTAATCCCCGCTCCTGACCCGACCTGGCTGGGAAGGGGTCGGGAGGGGGTTTGTTTTGATGCCTCGTAGCGGCGATTGCTTCGGACAGGTATTTCGGACGTGGTTTCTTAAAGAGCTTAGTGAAAGGTTTAAACCCACCAGGTCTGGGTCCGGCTTGTGGCTTGGGGGCCACATGAGGTGGGTCACCGTTGGCAGGGCTGCCCAGGTGCCTCCATACCCCATGGATAGGGTTTGGTGGCAGTGCCAAGCTCAGCCAGGAGCCGTGGCCCTGCCACCCCGGCCCCCTGCGCCCCCCGCGCTGGGCCATGGGAGGAGGAAGGTCCCCAGCCCCACCAGCGGTTCCAGGTTTGCGGGAGGCTCCAGAGGGAAGGGGGAGAGGCTGAAGGATGGCACCCTCACCCGATAAATGCTCTCGATGTCTCGTATCCGCTCGCCCATGCCGGTGCCCCGTGCCTCTCGGTGTCTGCCGCGGTGTGCCGGCAGCATCCCGCCCTGCCTCCTCATCCCATAGTGTGCATTTGCGTCAGTCCACGACGGATTTCATCCCCACTGGTCCCCTGGGGGTCTGCTCCCAGCTCCCGGGCCACCCCATGACTGGGGAAGGGTGCTTGGCTGGCGATGCCGCAGGAGAGCTGCTGGCTACCGTGGGGCTACCCTGTCCTGCGCAGGTCCGGGGGCTGGGGCAGCCTGGCGATCCCCTGCACGTGGGATTTGGGGTTTGTCCCCAGGAAGGGACGACGGAGCGACGTGGTTAAAGCAGGGCCATGCACTGCCAGGGCACGGAGCGTGACCTGCTCTGCTCCAGGTCCTCACCCACCCCGTCACGCTGCTGTGACACTCCCCAGATGTCACCCCACGCGTACGGGACGCTGCTGCGCCTGCCCTGAACCCTCCGTCTCCTGCAGCAGCGCGTTTTGGCCGGGCCACCCCCCTGGGCCATGCCTGGGATGGAGCCGGGGTTGTCAGGGAGATAAAACACAAACTCCCGGCGCTTTTTGTGCTTTTTCCCGACCCCAGCTGGAGCGGGAGAAGGAGACTCGCCCTCCCCGCCGCCGGCGATGCTGGCTGCCAGCACCCGCTTTGTTCTCTGGAAATCCCCTGACTTCCCCCTGCTCCCGGCCATGCCAGTGCCGAGGGCGGCGGGAGCTTCTTCCCGCTTTCCATCCCCACGGACCGTGGCCAGCTGGGATGTCCCTGCTTGGGGCCACCAGCTCCTGCGCCAGCCCGGCTGCGTGGTGACGGTGACGTTGCAGGCGGGTTGCGGGTGCGCGGGAGCCGCCATCCGCCCTTGCCGAGGACTTTGTCCCGGCACAGCGGCCCTGCTGCTCCCCAGCCCCATCCAGCTCGGCCACTTCTGCCGGGCTCCCGCAGGGACTCGTGGGGCTAATGGCCAGCGCGTCCTTGCAGGAGGGGGTGGTGAAGCCTGGCCTGGCCGCCGTGCTCGCTGGCTGCAGCCTCCCACGCCGAAACCCTCCCGAGGCGCGTGGGGCAAAGTCTCCGTGGGGCGGGGGCTGCTTTGCCCGCACCGGCATCGGCGGTGGGTGCTGAGCCGGGGTGCTCCCCGCCTGGCACCGCGGTGGCAGGTGACGTGTGCGGTTTGTCACAGGGGCGGGGTGGCAGAGGGGATGGGTGCTGGGACCCGCACCCTCGCTCCTGGGGCTGCTTTGGCATCTTCCCTCCTGGGGCTGCTTCCCGGCACAGGCGAGGGCAGGAGGCAAAATTAACCTTTGCTTTTGCCCCCCCCCCTGCCCCAGTCCCATCCCAGAAGCACTGGAAGGGGACTGCGGCAGGCTGGCATGGGCACCGCTGGGCTGTGCCGGCACCGAGCCGGGCGCAGGAGGAGGCTGTGCCGGAGCCAGGTTTCCTGAGCATGGCCGGGGGGGGGCTGCGCTGCCTCCTGGCCCCCAGCCCTGATGGACGCGGTGCCGGAAACGCTTGCTCAACTGGATGGCGGGGCCGGGATTAGGACGGGGATGAGGTTATGGAGGAGAAGCGGCTGCCGGTCCCTGCCGTGCCAGGAGCAGCAGGAGCCGGGCAGCCGGCAGCACGGAGGGAAACCTCAGCCTGCGGCTCCGCATCGAGGGCTGGTTTTCAAGTGCCCACAAGCCGCTTTTCTTCCCAAAGGCTGATCTCGCCGCAAATCCGGCAGGCGCTGGGACTTCCAGGGCTGCTGATCGGCTCCAAGGAGCCCCTGGCGGTGCCTGGCTGGCCATGGAGGGGGGGTTTCTTGCATCTCTCCGTCCCGCCTTTGCCTCCCTCTCCTCTTCCCCTGCAACCTTTTCAACTTTCGCTGCCCTCTCCCAGGGTTTGGCACATAACTCTTCCAGTTAACTCCAGGGCAATTTGGAAACGTTGAGGAGCGTTTTCCCACCGGGTTGTGGCCCGGGCTTTTGGCGGGGGCCGGGGCTGGCACAGGATGCCCTGTGGCAGGCTCAGCCCTGCCGAGGGCGTGGGGAGCGTGCAGGGATGGATAGCTTTTATTTTTTCCTGCTTGAGTCATCCAAACGGGGGCCGAAGGAGCTGCGGCGATGGAGNCCCGCATCCCTTCCCATGGGTGCTGAGCGCTGCAGTTAACTGGGAGAGAAGGGTTTTCAAGGGCTCCGGCCGGAGGAGAGGGATGTGGCTCAGGAGGAGGGAGGGAGGGGAAGAAAGGGCTGGAAAAACAGAGGAAGGAGGCCAGCGCGCAGGGCGTGTTTGGCCAGTGGCCACGCAAGCCCCTTGCTCGGGAGCTGCCTGGACACTCGCCCTGAGAACACGGGTGAAGCCTCCAGACGAAGGGGTTTCATTATCGCTTGGGAGGGGGTGTTGCAGGCAGCCTTGGCCGCTTGCCTCCCCCTCCTCTTCCTCCACCTCCTCCTCCTCCTCCTGCTGCCGTGGTCCCGGGGTGGCAGAGCCCAGTAGCCACCATGGCAGCCCCTCCATCCCAGCTGAGCCCCGCGATGGGGGGTGATGGGGGGCGGTGAGG
>VXBO01007024.1:221-11551 GCA_013400135.1 Rhinoptilus africanus
GGCGGGCGGCTGGCGCCAGACGGCCCCTTTTGTTTATCTGACAGCTAAATATCAAGGCAATCACCGCCTCGCTGCCCTGCCTCCAACCCCCAGAGCTAAGACAAACAGTTTTGCTAAAAGAATGCCACTGTTATCATAAGTTCCTATCTTCCCTTTTTTTTTTTTGAGCCTTTCTCATGGCTCTGCCTTTATTTTCTCCCTCCTTTTCTAATTCCAGAGTCTCCCCCTCCGCCCTACTCCAGATACCCAATGGATTTTCTCAAACCAACTGGTAAGTGGGCTATTTTTTTTTTTTTTTTTTTTTTTTCCTCCCCCCCAATCCGGGCTGCAGACTTAAAAAACCCNATGCGGGCTGCAGACTTAAAAAACCCAACCAAAACCCTATATATATAGTTAAAAAAAAAGGGAAAAGAGCCCTTTTCTCAAGGGGAAACATCTCCTGCCTTTGCCACGCCGCGATGCAGTTTGGCTTTTTGGGGGCTGCTTGCACGCTTCTGCGCCTTCGGCTACCCCTGGATGAATTAAGACGTAATTTCTCACAGACTGCACAAAGTAACATTATTTTAAAAAAAAAAAACCCAAACTCTGGCAGGAAACTCTTAGGAGGGATTGCAACGCGGCACAGGCCTTCGCTGCTCCGTTCCCCTTGGAAAAAAAACAGGAAAAAATCGTGGTTGTCAATGGCGGATTTGTAAATTTGTCGGGATTTAGGTTGGGGGTCCAGCATCTCCCTGCTGGCTGGGCATCCCAAACGGAGTGGGGGAGAAACCTTGCTGGGTTTTAAAAGGATCCCGCCTCGTCAGGTTGCAAAACTTAGGAAAGGGGGTTGAAAAGTGACTTTTTTTTCCATTTTCTTTGATTTTATTATATTTTTAGCGGCGCTCCGCCCGCCTGTTGCGTGTAATTGAATGTCAGGGTGCCAGGGGAGAAGCCCATTTGAGGCTGGCACCAGCTCTTCTGCGGTCGTCTGCATAAACTCTGGGTTGGCAGCCAGCACGCCGGGGTGGGAGATAAATCCGGCTGGGATGGAGGAGAGATGGGGAGAATCGGAAACTGGCAGGGAGAGAGAGAGAGCGAGAGCTCGGGGAGGCTCCCGGCTCCTCCAGGATTTTGGGGTGTGTTGGCTGGAGCGCGGTGGTCTCTGTGGTCGCGTCCCTCGGTCACAGCAAGGCGAAATATTTCTGAAGACCGATATAAAGCCTTTTATTATTACTATTTTTCGGGCCAAAAGAGTAGTTTCTCTCAAATTGCTGCTTCTTGGGGACTGAAAGAAACTCCCAAACTTGAGGTTGCTTCGGACACGCGGGGTACCGTTGTGGGGTCCCATCCTGCCCACTCCTCCCTCGGAGCCTGGATTGTTGTTTTTCCCCCCTCTTTTTAAGAAACGCTAATAACTCTTTTTTTGTGTGTGTGTGTGCGCCTCCTGAATATAAGCAAAGCTGTTTAGCAAACAACCGGGTTGCAAAGCATGAAATATTTTGCCTCAGCATGAAAAAACAGGAGATAAAAGGCTCGTGAATGAAAGAAGGATATCGGGAGTGGGTTCAGCATCCCCAGCACGTGCCGGGATGCAGAAGGCTTGGACCATAAGAGACTCCAGAGGGTCTGCTGGGTCGCCAGGTTGTGTGGCTTTGGGGTGAGATTGGCATCGTTTCGACAGCATCCCTGCGGTCCTCCCCCAAAAGTTGATATTTCCGCCTTTTTTGCCTTCCTTTCTACCCAACGGTGATGCCGGCGCGGGATGCTGAGGGGTTCGGAGAGAAGGGTTAAAAAAGCTTGCCTTTGGTTTCCTGCAAAGATGTTAGGATAAATCTATTAGCAGGGTTTAAACATCCAATCTGCCTCTGCCAGGACCTCATTTTCAGTTAGCCGAGTGATATATTTATTCATTAGCAAGTGTTGACATAAGGTAGCAAAATGTGTGTAAACAGAAAAGCCGCAGAACATGAATGTGCCATTTCGAAAGGAAAAGTTATTCCTATCGGCCAATAGGAAGTGATTAACGCTGCCCATCGGAAACGCAGAAACAACTGGGTTACTCACCAAAAAGTCCTCCCTTTTTTTTTTTTTCCTTTTTGAAAGAAAAAAAAATCCCTTTGGCAGCCGAACTCTGGCTAACGGGGCCGCGACAGGCACAAGCGGAGCCTGGAAGTCTGTTGTTGCAGGTGGGTTTTGCAAGGTCAGGCTTTCTCGGCGTTTCCTCTGTGGACGGACCGAGGGTTTCCCGTCCCGGCATCGGTGCCATCTCCCGCGGCAGTTTCCCAGCTGGATGTTGAGGATTGCTCTGCCGGGGGCTTGGTAGATGGAAGAGGGACATTAGATGAGCATGGGAAGGTGTGAAGCTGATGAGCCGTGGGACCTGCGGTGGGAATGGTCCCTCCATTTAGACTTGGGCAACTGCGTCTGCCCATGGAGCTGGGAACATGCATCCAGCAGGAAAACTTCTGCTTTTCCATCAGGTGTGATAGCGGTCATAAAAATAGTGAAGCATTTAGTGCTTCATCTTCTGAGTGTTTCGTATGGACAGACGGACAGGAATACCTGGACCAGCGTGGGCTCTGGCAGCGATCACCAGTGTCCATCATGATAGAACCGTGGAATGGTTTGGGTTGGAAGGGACCTTTAAAGGCCATCTAGTCCAACCCCCTGCCATGGGCAGGGACATCTTCAACTAGATCAGGTTGCTCGGAGACTCATCAAGCCTGGCCTTGGATATCTCCAGGGATGGGGCATCTCCCACCTCTCTGGACAACCTGGGCCAGTGCCTCACCACCCTCACAGTAAAAAATTCCTTCCTTCTATCTAGTCTAAATCTCCCCTCTTTTAGTATAAAACCATTATGATGAGGATTATGTTTTTGTGGGAGATGATGGAGGCTGAGATGGGCTGTGTCGCTGGCTGGACGAAAGCAGGGATGGACAGGGAGCTGGGGATCTGCTGCAGGCCGTGAAGTGTCCCATCAGACTGCGCGTTGGTAGGATCGATCTCGTGTTTGTGCACTCACCGTAGAGCGGAAAGATCTGCCGTTGACAGCCCGGTCGTTCCCTGCAGGAATGCTCTTAAGTCCAGGTTGGCTTGCTTGTTCATCAAGGAGAGGACTTTCCCTCTTCCTTAACATGGGATGGTTGCAGGGATGGGCGATGGTGGCTTGTGCGGGGCCGGGCTTACCCTGCAATCCTGGAGGCGTGTGGGAGTTCAGCATCCCCGAATCCTGTGCTGGAAGCACGATGAGTGGTAGTGTCCCAAATAATTCAAGCATGTATTTTGACCCATTGTTAAGTGGGACAAGGAGCTGGGTTTGTCGTGCGCCTGGTGGTGGTGGTGCTGGAGTATGAGAGTGCAGGAACCCTACTGAGATGTCGCTGCAGAGCCCGAATGCCCTCCTGTGGCATCGATTTTCGGGGGAGTTGGAGGTTTGGCAGCTTCCAGGAACTTTTCGGCACCTCGCAAGGTTGGGCTGGTGGCCACCAGGGATAATTGTCTGTCTCCGCGATGGTTTTATATTGCAGGGAGGCAGTTTTGGGAGGCGATCCGCATGCAGTCGGCTTGGGCAAACCTCTGATACTGTGACCTCTCGGTGCTGAAAATAACATGAGGCCGAGTACCAAGTGAGAGCCTTTGGCAGGTCTGGGGATGATGGGAAGAGTGCAAGGATGAAACCAGCCATGTGTAGTGCAGAGAGGTCACAGGAGGGTCCCGCTTTTGGGATCGTCCCACACCTGACCATCACGCTTGGTCTAGAGTTGAGGTGCGTCAACTCTGTGTCCTCTGAACTCCAGAGGGTAATTGATTGATGAAGGGAACTGGCTGTTGGATGATGGAACGTGGGAAGGGAGCTGATGGCTGTTGAAGAAGTCATGAAAGCGCATCGCCCCATTGTAGTTACGCATTTTAAGTCAGGATAGGATTCTCTCCCACCATCCTGTCCAATGCGCTAGCAGAGGACCCGGTCACGTATGATCCTTAGAGTAAGGCAACACGGAAAGGGCAAATTATGTCCCTTATCCCTCAGGGAGCTGTAACTGGGGGCAGTCGGAGCCCAACGCAGGGCAGGGTTGGTCCACCCTGACTTCGGAAAGCATCTCTATCCCAACCAGTTGAAGCACATCTCAAAGGAAGGGCAGGGCGACTCCTCTGTCTGGACTGGAAAGGGTTAAAAAGAAAAAGCATAATTCTTTAAAGCACAGAAAGCAGGACAAGGCATTTAGAGAGTGTATCGTATACAGTATTTCACAAGTAAGTCCATTTCCTGTCTCCCCTATTGTTTTTGGTTTGATTAAGTATATCCTGTTAAACTGTATATTCCTGTTAGGGCTTCTACTTTACTCCGATAAAATCAGGCTATGCAGACAGGGATTTCGTTTTCGCTGGGATTTCGGGGATGAAATCTGGAAAGATGACTTTATCAGCAGGCAGAAAGTGATCTTGTTGCTCCTGGTGGTGGCCCTTGCTTTGGGATAACAGCCGTGAGCAAGGTGGTGTCAATCAGGGAGCCCAGTGAAACCCAAAGTCCCCGAGAACCTGCTGAGGACCAGAAGGTTGTGTGAACTTCATGGATCTCCTCAGGCGTGGAGCGTCCTTGAGCTTGTCACCCTCATGGTAATGACCGAAAAGCTGGAGTTTGCCTGTAGGACCAGGGGATTGGTGTTGGCTCCTGGCTGTTGTCACCTGGAGGAGCAGGCTTGGGATGGAAAGGTCCAAACCTTGAGATGGAACAGCTCCGTGCATCGGGAGAAACCTTTTAACGGGATGCCCGGTCTTACCCTGCCCTTGCTCTTTGGTGATGCGTGGAGGAGTAGATCCAAGAGGTGTCCCAGGAGGTGACAGCGAGGTGTAGGATCTGCCAGCAGCTGGCAGTGACAAAAATTAAGTGGGGGAGCGCAAACATAGACCGTTGGCCGCAAAAGGGCGGTGATGAGACATTTCCCTTTCGGTTCCCATTTCGGTGAGTTACAGGTGTTGACTAAATTGGGTGCGTAAAGCCACGATTTAAGCATTTTTAGGAGCTCGCTTACATCAGAAAGACGACAACCTTGATCTCATTACCCGGTGACTTGGCCAGAGAGGTGGCAGCCAGTCTGTAATTTTTGCCGGTCTATAATCAGCGTTGGCTGGTGATGAAGCGCAGCGCGCTGCCTTGATTGAGGCGATGAGTTAGGGTGGATGCTTCTTGATGAACTACCGTCTCTGCGCGGACAATTAGTAATCGCTTCCTGCTAAACCCTTTGGAATGTGTGTTCTGCTTGCGGCGATGCTGGGAGCCTGCGGAGAACCGCCTATATACTGATTTTTTTTTTTTCTTCTCCTCCACTCCAGCAGATTGTCCAGACTCTGTGCCTTCCTCCACTGAAACAGGGGGAACTAATTGTCTAGCCCCTGGGGGGCTTTCAGGTAAGACGTCTTCTCCTTGATCTTGAGTTTGGCTGCGAGTTGCGTTGTCCGAGGGTCCCGATGGAAAGGTGGCGTGATGCCGGGGAGTTGTGGGGACGCTAATTGTTGAGAAAAGGCCTGCTCAAAGGGAGAATTAGGTTTCGTTTCGGTAGCAGCCGCGTACCTCTCCTGCAGAGGATGTGTTGAAATCCCAGGCGAGGTTCTCCATCCCCGAAAGCCCATATTTCCTTTGAATTCCAGCCTCGCGCTCCATTAATTTTCGGAGCGAGGCAGGAAGAGGCGTGTTTTGGGAAGGCGAAGTGATGTTGGCCACCCGTTCGTTCAGATGCATGGATTGTCGGAGCAGGTGCGGTTGTGCTTTGCAGAAGGATTCAGCGTCAAGCTGTCCTTGACTTGGCGGTGGCTTCTTGCGTCTCTGGGACGAGAGCTGCGCTTGGACATTGCTGCTGGTAGGGTAACCAGCATCCCGCGCCTCATGTGTGAAGCTCGTGGTGCCCAAAGAGGGAAGGTGACTCCGTTGTTTGCAGAAGATGTTGCAGAAGGAGTTGAACGAGATGATCTTATGGGTCCCTTCATTGAGATATTGATATAACTTGAGATATTCTGTGATTTCGCTTGTTCTCCCGTTTCTCCGTCTCCTTCAGCCTCCAGGTGCTGTTATGGGATGGGGGTTCAGGGGGTGTTTTCCTCATCCCTCTTGGGCTTTTCGTAGAATGATAGAATGGTTTGGATTGGAAGAGACCTTTAAAGGTCATCTAGTCCAACTCCCAAGGATGTGCTGCCTCCAGCACTTCATCTCCCACCCCAGACCGGCCAACTCCGTGCTCGGGCTTTGTCTCTACCAGGATTAAAGTCCCTGCAACCAAGTACCTACATGCAGATGGTTGAAGGTGCTTCCCTTGGTGGGGATGTCTCCCTGGTGGATGATTTATTCATCTCCCTGAAATGGGAATTTCAGAAATAGGTGGGTGACGGCCGCGTGCGCGGGCATCTGCCCCTGCCTCTCTCCAGGAATTGCGTTCGGTGTGGATGTCTTTAAGTGAGCCTTGTTTGTTTTTCTTTGGGTGTAATATATACCCTGCCTGTTATTTGAGAGGGGAGCATATTGTTTGTTCAAAGGCCCTAATGAGAATTAATCAAAGGGAGGGGGAGAGGGAACAGAGAAACTTGTCGCTGTTGGCTTTGTTGGTTTTTTTTAATGCAGAAGACTTTGGGGGTTTTCTTTATTTTTTTTGCTATTGGAGCCTATAGCTTTAGGGAAGGAAAAAAAGAGACTGTAGAAAGGAAAAAAAAAAGACAAGAAGCAAAACAACACAATAAGGATGTTGTTAGATCTATTTTTTTTTTTTTTTCCTTTTTCCTCCTGAAATACACCCGTTGCGGAGGGGAGGAGAGAGTTCAGTTCCACAGGATACCACATGAAATAAGCAGAGGAAGTACTCGCTTTTAAAAAGGGGGCTTTCTGTAAGGTTCAGCCTCTTGATAACATCTCGTCTGGCTGCTCTGCTCCCGAAGGGAAGGCTGGAGGTGGGGGCTTGGGCTGCAGGAAATAACACGGCTCGTTCCCGGTGCCTCCCGAAGGGCCGCGGGAAGGGGAGCCCCAGCTCCCTGGTAGACCCTCCTCTCCAAAAGAAAGCGCATTTCCCCCTGAAAATGCCTTTTTTAATACTTACTTTATTCTGTTTTCATTATTTCATTGGATTGGATTATGTTTTTGGTCTTCTTATCAAAGGTTTCCCCCCCTCACCACCCCTCAAAGCCTGGAAACAGAACCTTTTACGATCATTAACCGCTCTTTTTTTTTCCTCCCCAAATGTAATTGTAGCCATTTAGTTTAATGAGGAGCTGATAGGAGAGTTGACTCATGAAGGGATACGGTTAGCTACCCAAGCCCTGAAACAAAGCCGAATGCCTCCACATGAAAGAGCATTTGTTTTGAATTTGCTCTGATTTACTGGCATCTCCCTTCCGCGCGCGCCGAAGTGCAGCGCTGAAAATTCCCAACTGGAGAGACCCAGTCGAGAAAGGAAAATAAACGCACTTTGCAGCAATCCTCCAAAGCTCACTTTCTCCTCCTCTTTTTTTTTTTTTTCCTACCTCCCCCCGCATATTTTAGTCAGCAGAAGAGTGTATTTGAAGAGGGCTTTAATGAGTTACTGGTTGGGTACATGGGGAGCTCTTCAGCTTGGTCTTACCTAGGTTTAGGCAGACGCGGATCGGTGATGCCAGGTGGAGAATCCAGCATCCCCCATCCCCTCCAGACCAGGGCTGTCCAGGCTGGATTTGTGGTTCCATGATGAAAGGATGGCTTTAAGGAAAGCAAAAAAAAACCCAGTTTTGGTAGATTTGGAACCTGGAGAAGGAGGTTGTGGAAGACACCGGGGTGGATGGTGGTGGTGGGTTCCTGTAGCATTGTGGTCAGGTCGCTTTGGCCACCGGTGATGGGCAGTGGATGCTGGTGTCATAGCGATGTTCACAGTCAGTAGACCAGCCCTAACGTCTGGAAGCTGGAAGGGCAGGTTTTAGTGAGGCAGATCGCTCTCGGCACTGAGAACTTGGGAACTGGGCCAGCCTGGGGTCCCACAGCCACTCTGGCAGGGAAACAGCATGGCGAGGGTTGAGAGGATGACGGCAAGAGGAGCATTAAAAAGGGCATGCCCTTGTATCTCTCCATGAGGATCCTTTGATGAGGAGGAGTCTTGGGTCCAGCCACCACTGGGGTTGTAATCGCCTCCTGGAGGCTGAAGGTAGTTTCATTGATGGATACCAGAGGTGCTGGAGGATGTGGGAGATGGAGCAGCGTGGCTGGGGGGGATGGATGGGGAGTATTTCCCCTTTGGGATAACCGATCTGAGCCGCTGTATCCCTCCCTCTGCTTTCTGTTCTCCTTTCTGTCCCAGGAATGCAATATTGGATAGTCCTTCATGCCATGCTCTTCTCATCCCAGCCCACCTCCGCTGTGTCTTCTTCAGCCGTCCCTTTCTCCAGCTGATGAACCCCTCACTCCCCCGAGGTGCTGGCTCCGTATTCTTGCCTGTATTTATTTTCTTACATCTTTATTTTTGTCCGTGGTCACTCTGTGGGTAGGTCAGGACTCCTCGCTCGCGGTGTCTCCCACCGAGATGGTTGTGCTCGGGTATTGCCAGTCCCGACCCCTTGTATCCTTGACGTGGTTAAAGAAGAGAGCGAAAATAACCCATTGCAGATAAAAATGATTTCCGTAAATAGGAGACGGAGGGTGGTTTTTCCTGTATTTTGAGCTGACTCGTTCCCAGCAGATGTGTTTGATTATGACTCTTCTTTCAAACAAGCAAAGCCATGCTTGGAGAGCCTGGAGATGGCCAGCCTGTCGTCCCATGGCATCTGATTAGTGGGCGCCGAATTCCTGTGCAACCCATGGAATAGCTCTGCTCCAAGGGTTAGAGTGAGCTAATGGTGCTTGATGTGCTGGGTCTCCATGGATGCTCCGGACACCTCCCTCTTGACCCATTTCTGACGTGGGTCTGGTGGCTCTTGGCTGATGGAGAAGGTTGTGGTGCCCGTGGTGGTTGAGAAGGTGGCTTTCCTGCAGGATACATGAACGGTGCTGGATCGGCTGGCACAGTGAAGCCCTCCAAGGAGCCCATCATGGCAGGAAAGCTGGATGAGCTGGCTTGTGGCCTTGCCGCCTCCCCTGCTTTTGTATTTATAGGGAGTCATTCATGAAATACCAAACCTGAGAGTTTACCCAGATTTCAGCCCAATTCCGTTGACTTGCCCTGACTCCTGGAACCACCCCAGGGTCTCCTGGAGCCAGTACACATTGAGTGATGGTGCTTGGTGGGCTCTGGACCAAGGCGCTTCAAGGCTTGAGGCTGGGAGACCTGCAGGGCTCTTCTGGAGCAAGTGTAACCCTTAGCTTTTCCCTCCCAACCCGTCTGTATGAAAAAAATCAGGAAAAGACTTCCAGAGGTTGGAGAAACATCAGCATTGCTCCATGCACCGCCTCTGCCGGCAGTGGGACCATGTCTGGTTTAAGGGACCACTTGGCTGAGTGACATTTCATTCCGACATCGCGGGCAGGCCGGGAATGTTTCACTATGCCTCTGATCCCCGCTGGTATCTGCTCGCCGGGGAAGAAGCACCTTGTCCAAATCCGGAGCTATTTGTCCCTCGGAGCGGCTCCCCATCGCTCTCCCTCCCCCCATACCTCCCCATGTAAACAGGATCCCGCGCGGTTTCTCCGGCAGAGTCCTGCCTGTGTTTTCCCATTCCCCCCTCCCTCTCCTACAGAGTTTATAACCTCCTGTGAAATGCCTTTATTTACAAATTGGCATCCTATTATAATCTGAAATTGAGACATCTTCCTGTGGAACTAGGATTGTATATTTGTCCCAGGGATAAACAATTGCTTGGGAATTTTTTATTATTTTAATTTTTTTTTTTTTAAAGTCCCTTGTTCTTGGTTTCTTTTCGAGCATACCTCCTTTTAATGTTTTTTTGGTTTTTTTTTTAATTGCTTCGAGCACCCCAAGGCGTTGCACCCCTTCCTTCCCAGCCTCCTTGGAGACCAAAATTCCGCCCCCCCCCTTCCCCCAATCTCCCTTAGCTAAAAAAACGCCGTCCCCTCCTGGAAAGGACAAGGTTATCAGGGGTTAACGCCAAGATGACAGCACTGGAGCCTCTGGAGCAAAACAGGCTGCCTGCCAGACTAGGAGCCTCCCGGCTCGCCTCGCACATCATCTGACCGTGGCCGGCGGGGAGGAGGGAGCCGGCGCTTGGCACCGACCCCGGGGCTCTTGGCTTGGCCACCCGCTCCAGCTCCTTTGGCCTCGTGGGGTTGTTTTTTTTTTTTAAGGGGTACCCCCCCCTGCCCCGGGGACATGGCCGGGGTAGCCCCTGTGATGCCGCGGGGATGTTGGGGGCATCCTCCTCTTGGCTCTTAGCTAATTAAAATCCCCCCCAAGCAAATAGGACCCATTTAATAATTACTTTTAAGTGCTCTGGAGGCTTTTGATCCTTGCCTAGATACTTCTGTAGGATGGGTTTTTAAAAAAAGGTGGCAGAGGTGCTCCCCCCGTTTAGTGGTTCAACCCATCCCTGTTTCAACCCATCACCAGCTCCAGTAAATCCATTTTTCCGGGTGCCGCCGGCTTTTCCCAACCAAATGGTGCCTTGGGAGCAGCGGACAATAAAACACAGAAGGTGACCCCACCACCAGCGCGTCCTTTGTGATGGTGACTGACCATAGACTCATGGAATGGTTTGGGTTGGAAGGGACCTTAAAGACCATCTTGTTCCAACCCCACTATGGTGGACCGTGGTGGGGACCATAGTGGGAACTAAAATGGAGACCACCATCACAGGTACCATGATGGGGATTATGTGGGTTTTACACCACGACCCAACGTTTTTTGGAGAGGAACGAGGACAAAAAGGGGAATTTTGGAAGTTAGGGTGCCGGAGAAGGATTCAGATGGTGCTGTGCTCCCAAAAGATGTCCTGGTGAGCGCCGGCAACTTGATCGTTGGGGACATTTAAAACTCGACGGGACAAAAACACTCGTAGAGGAGCGTCCCCGGGCTGGCAGGGATGCGGGCTGCATCGTTTCCATCCCCACTGCCTGCCAGCGGGTATCGCTTACACTAGAGGAACCAGTAACATTAACCACACGCGTTTCCCTGCCGCCGGCACTGGGGGGGGGGATGCCTATTCCTAACCGTGGCGGCCAAGACCGTAGACCTCGTTAAAACAAGGGACACCCCATTTTAGGGTACGGATGGGGGAAAAAAAACCTGGGGTGGATGGCATTTCCCTGCCAAATCCCTCATGGGGTGCTTCAGGAGGGTGATGGCTGGGTGGTGGGTGCTGGCGGGAGTGGGTGCCCCCAGCGCCGTCCCCCCGCCGGCTTGAATGACCCGCGCCGCCGGCCGGCCGCCCGCCGACTGGCACAAAAGGGC
>VXBO01007027.1:0-69162 GCA_013400135.1 Rhinoptilus africanus
GAGCCCAGAACTGGACACACTTTCTTATAAACAAGCATTATGTACATAAAACTTTGGCTTCCTGTTATTAAGAACCTTGGCACTACCACTATTCCAAAAATACAATGTTGTTTGATTGTTATTGGGAAATCTTTGGCCAGTTACTGCAAGTTTCTGCTATAACTGTCTCTCTTTTTTTCATGTGGTGTAATTCAGCATAATTATTTGCTTGCATGAATTCCTCAAGGGTCTTTAAAAATTATCGACCACAACAAATGTGCATTAGTGGATCTTTGGAGTATCCTTCTGACATATTTTTTGAGTGTCATCCACCACTTGAGAAGACATTAGTGCTCTACTAATGCTCCTGAGAAGAGTTCTCTATTACTATTTGAGTATAGATCATTTTTTAAATTAAAAAAAAATATTTCTACTTCTGTTCAACTTCCACCTCTCCCTTTTCTTGGTCTCATCCTAAACTAAGCATTTTTAATATTGACAAATGTGCAAAGACTGCATTAAATCTGGGAACAAACCAACCCATATGTTTATAAGGCAACTCAGCTAAACAAGAAAACTCTAACAAGCAAATCAGAGAATTATTACTGATTACTTAAAAAAAAAAAAAATCCGTTTAAGCAGAAGAGTGAAAGAACAAAACATTAACTGCAGTTCCAGAGAACCCTGGGAGAATCAGGAATGCTGTTATGCTGAACAGAATGGGGAAAAGTAAAAGCCCATAGGGGGCAACAATGAGGTGTTTCCTTGTGGGTACAACCACACTCTTTCCTGTTAATAAATACTTATTGTTATTGGTAGACCAAGTTTAATAACTGAAAGATTCTCTTGTCCTGACACAATAGAGCAAACTCTTGTGTTTAAACCCACAGGTTTAGAGTGCAGATACTGAGACCGCCGCAGTGGGCTAGCTAGCCAATGCCATATCTCCCTCCACTTTGTCTCTGGTATTTAACGGACCTGAATGTAAGGCTGGTACAGCTACTTTTGCCTCTGCAGACCTTCTTTCTTCTTGGTTCAAAAGAATAAAAAAACAAGGTTATCATTGATTCTGCACCTTCACAGGCGTTTTAGGTCTGAAGTGAACTGCATAAACTAGCCAGTGCTTCTGGGAAGCTGCTGGCCCAGCATCTGCCCCTTTCAGGGTGGCAGCATCTGCCACCTCCATTCCTTCACCACTCAAACCCAGCCACAAGTGCAAGTGCTGTTGATCAAAAGGTCAGCAACATGCAGGAGGGGATGTTCTACGTTCAGCTGTGGGTGGAAAGGTTAAAGATGCAGAAAGGAATGACTGTCATCAGCCACTGTACATTAGCTGAAGAGTCAAACAGCTGTCCTCCTATAATCTCCCTGCTCATACCAATAACGTACAAACAAGTATTAATCAGCTAGCAATTTGGTCCTGTCTATTTATTAGTGAGCATGTTACCTACCCAAGGCTACTGAGTTAGGACTAGAGGTGGTAATGTCTACATTGAGACTAACTAGGAAAACTAACTCAGAAATACCATTTTCAAGTGAGTCACTGAAGAATTACACTTACCTCGCAGGTAGTACAGGTCGTAGCTGAGGCGCTCCACCCTGTTCTGAAAGATCCAACTCCTACAAAGGGTCAAAAGAAAAAAAGCCATTTATTTAAGCCCAAGAAACAAAAATTATCTTGTTTAAATGATGCATTTCTTATATTAAATTATATCCTACAGACAGGAAAAACAAGAGTTTCTGGAGGTCTGGGAATAAAGTAGTAAGTATTATGGTGTGTTCTAGCATTTTAAAGTCTTGTTGGACACAGAGGGAGAGGTAAATAACCTGGTTGACTACCTGAAACACATCTTAAATTGTGCATTAGGCATGACCCAGACCTCTTTTCCTACTACATGGGAGTCAGGGCTTAAGAGCCAAATTCAGGAGAGCCATACAAATGCACGGTTTCACTGCCTGTAGGATTCCAACTGCCCCGGTTACATTATTAGTTTTGATTTAACTTTGACAGATTAAACACTTTGAACAGGCTTAAAGCATAAAACATGACATCGATGCAACTTGCACAGGATAACATCTCTTGCAAGTAACATTAGCTCTCATTGAAAAAGGTATCTAAGTACGTTTCCTAGAGATCTAACAGATAAACCCTGGTGAATCTTGCTCTGGCAGATTAGGGCGTCACTCCTCCCAGCTGCCCATCCTGACCCTGCCAAAGATTACTACCCTGTAGCAGAGGCAGCAGAGGGGAACGTGTGCCATGTCTGAAGGGCTTGGACCACAGTAATGGATTAACAAGTTACCATCCTTTCTGCCTCCTGCTGTTGTTCATTGTCATCCCAGTGCCAGAGAGTACAGCCAACTCCGCTGAACAAGCACAGCTGCTTGTGGAACAGCATGGTAAATCAGAGTCCTGACTCTGGGTTCAAAATTATCCCTTTTGAACCAGTAATTCTAAATAGGTCTGAACAGTCTTGTTTACTTAGAGATACAAGTAACTGATAAACAATTTATGTGATTTTTCCCACCAAGGAAATGCCTAGATGTATTTTGTGACAAAATTTTGATCCTTGATTAAGTCCCCAAATGAATGATCCTGATTAGAAAGAAAACAACCTGCCACTTTCAGATAGGAGTGTTATCCTCATACCAAAAATTTTTCTCTTCTGTGTGAAAAGGAAGAAATCTCTGTCAACTGCTGCTTATGGTCAACATTTTTTACCGTTGCTGGTTAATCATTTATAGGGCATACAGGATATACAGCTACACTATCTTCCCCTACTATGTGCTCAGGAGTGAGCAGCAGAGCCTTACTTTCCAAAATAGATGGTTCTACTCAGGCTCTGACAGAAACAGTAGAAAAAAAACTAGAAGGAAAGAGCCGAAGAAAGCAAGCTTCATTCATCTACAGAAAAGCTTTCTCTGTCTGGTAATTAGCACAGACAGGAAGAGGTACTGTGTGTATGAAGGTAAACAAATACATTTCCAAGGGACTTCAACAGTATTTCACTACGTAAATCTCATTGGACTTTGAACCACTTTGCAGTGCTTTTGAAACTAAATTGTAGAATATCACAGTTCCAGCTGCTAAATACAGAAAATTGAAGATAGATGTGATCAAAGTTTAGTAAAATCAACAAAGTGCTTTTCAGAACTGACAGCAGTCTAAATTACCTAATTAAATTAGAGGATGCAATTAAAAGAAAAAAGCCTTATATTTTTGAGAAGTTCTTCTCATCCTTTGGTGCTTCAAATGACTTACTTTACAAATGTTTGAGAGTCACAAGAGACCTGTTAACCAAAGCAGACAAAGTTTTAATACAGGAAAACAGTTCTAACTTACCACTTCTTTTATTAGGTCAGCACTGTTGGGTTTTCCCACTGTGGTACCAGAGGTGTTCCCAATAGGCTTTTCAGCAGGAAGTGGCGGAGGGCTATGTGGGATTTCATTTAAAGCTGTGAAAAACCAAAAGTTCCCAAATGAAAGTCTAATTAATAGCTTCTTTACACGGACCAGCAATAGGTAAGGGAATCCACCTTAGTTTGGGGCATTCTTTTGTGAATGCAACTTCCTTCCTCAAAGCCAGAGCAGCCAACGGGCAGGACCATTTAAAGACTAGTGAAAAGAAAAGAGACACGAAGGGAACAGTGGTGTGAAGGGAGCATTGCAACTCTGAGGTTGACTTCAGGAACGCTTCTCATCCTGCATTAACAGATCTCCCCTTGACTCTCAGGACACTAGCAAGTTATTCTAGGGCTTCAGGGTTTCAGCTGCAATACTTGTTGACATAATATTAGACGAGTAGAAGAGTTTCTACCCCTGGGAATGTCAGACTCATTACTGGATACCCTGAAACACCATCACCATCTCTCAGCCACATTTCTAAACTGGCTCACTTTTTTCAGCTGTCAGCTCCTGGAATATCTTTCAGGCTGGAAAACAGCTGAGGGTTATTTCAAGTAGCCCTGAAAGATCAGGAGACTTGGATGGAAGAATCTCCAGAAAGGTAAAGGCAAGAAAATAAACCATTGCCTGCTACAAAATTCAGGGTGACAGAAAGAAAACAGAAATGGAAGCTCCCTGATAGTCCTCAAGGAGTTAAGCAAATTTAGGACACGGAAGAGGAAACAGTACAGCTCTTATTAGGGAAGAGTGATGATTTCCTCAGTCTCAATAAAGAACACAAACCCCTGCTAATAATATATTTGCTTTCAATGTCTCTGCCCTTGAAACCTGGGAAGCACTTGGCCAGGTTTTGCCAGCATATTTACCAATCATTCTGTCTCTATACATTGGAACCTTGCCACCTACTTTACAATATATTTGTATATCAGGAAAATTAATTTCATACAAAGAACTTCATACACCTGAGCTCTTCTGACTTCCAGACAGTCCTGGAGTTATGTAAAAATATGTATAGACAGCCTGGACATTTCTAGACTGATGACAAAAAAAGAGAAGAGACTGCATCCAAATGAAAACTTTCAGTTGCTCATTTCACGAAAAGTACTCTCAACAAAGAAACAACACATAGAAAGTAGAAGCACTGTTTGTTTTTATCACCTCAGTTGCATTACTATGATCCAAAACACTGGTGTGATATTTAAAAATGGATCGGTTCAAGGATAAATCCCTTATTCTTAGGAGCAGGTCAAGGTACTGTGTTGGCAGTGACCAAGCATGGGGAAAAAAAGTTAGTGAAGTTCATCACTCTTCTAAGCTAGTATGATGGATGAAAAGTAAAAACAATACATGACAGTAATTGCAAGAGAAATCTTCTCTTATCATACCTTACTGATTTATAAAAAGCACAAGAGATTTATTTATTCACACCACTTCAAATCTTGATATATACACAGATGGCCCAATTTCCTTGCCTTTACTCTTTATAAGACCAAAATTAAGGAAATAAGGGAAGAAAAAAACCAACCAATCCAAGAATTAGAAGGCAGGTGTTATTTTCAGTGATTTCTAAGTGTAATAACTGAAGTGGAAGTTTAATGCTTCCTTTCTAATCACATCTCAACAAAAATGCTAATGCTAAATGAGTGCTTTATTGGAGTTCAAATTCTTAAGCATTCAGCTCTGTCCTCTTTTTGGTAGTGCTGGGTGGGGTGTATTTTTCGTTTTATTGAGGTTTTTCTCTTTGGTTTGTGTGGATTCCTTACAGAATTAATCTCCCTCCCTACCCATGATGTTGAAAGACCCCTTCTTCTGAGATTAAGCGTCCCTCATAACATGGATAGAGTAGGATTTACCTTGTAAACCTTGGCCCAGTTCTACTTTTCTCGTTTTTTAACAGCTTACACTTCCGCAGCAGCTCCTATCTGACAAAAGGCTACTCTGCTTTCTTGGAACTTGATTCTTCTCCTCCACGTCCCATTAAACTTAGAATCATAGAATCAGTGAGGTTGGAAGGGACCTTTAAGATCATCAAGTCCAACCATTAACCTACCCTGACAAAAACCACTTCTAAACCATGTCCCTAAGCACCTCATCTACACTTTTCTTAAACACCTCCAGGGACGGTGGTGTTCCAGCTACAGCCTCCCATTAAGAAGTCCTTCACACTCCTCTGACAATTGTAGCCAAGTAGAGTATGACCCGCAGTCTCCTGTGGAAAGTTCAATTACCACTAGAGAGCAGCAAGGGACCAGTTATCTCCAAGTTCAAGAGAGAATCCATCTCAGTGGGAAAAAAAAACAAAAAGAAAAAGAAAAAAAGAAAACATTGTCAGGTCTTTTTTTCTTTTTAAATGGAAATTACAATTTCCTTTGTGGAGAAGAACTATGTATTGGGTTCTTTATAGTAGTTCGCAAACATATTCTTCCAACTGAAAAAAAACTTTTATTTATGATCAGGTATTAAGAAAAAGACTTCTCATATCTTCAGTCTTCTCTGCATTTTTAATCATTTCCACTGCATTTCTCACATACGCAGAGGAAAAGAAAATCTGGTATTTTAGCAATGGAGGGCGAAGAAGGGAACTCAGGAAATAATGAGAGAAAAGTTACCTGGACATCTAGTTGCTACAAGCTGACTCTACACCTACTCAGTGTAGAAAACATGATTTTGAAATACAACTTTTAAGAGTGATCTTATGACATTTCTCCCTAAGCTTTGAGGATAAAACATAAGGCTAAACAGAAGCAAGTATGTACTCCAGCATACAAAGATCAACACAAAGACCTTATGGGTCTCTGATAAATTTCCACTCTGAGATACTGTCACTGTCATTTGTAAAGCTGTAAAGGAGGTGGAAGGCATTAGGGATATGTTAACTGTCAGAAAACTATAGTCAAAACCTTGACACAAAATTGCACACATCAGGTTTTTGCATCCAAGTTCCTGTGTGCTGTTTTTAATCCATCGACTGCTACCAAAATACTATTGCTTAAATGGCCACAGATTTCAAATTCAACAAGGGTCAAGGGAAATTTTTGATGTAAGCTGTGAAAACTATGCTTACACCCCAACTAAGCTGTGTTTGAAGCAAAGTTTAATACACTAATGTTGTTCCTTTGACAAGCAGGTGCCCTGGTCCCAGAACGCTCAGGAGCAGCACTAAAATATCCTCAGCTGATATCAGAAGTCAATATGACCAAAAGTACAGCTCAGTGATAACGGTTTAGCTGACCAAAGAAGTTTGCTTCTGCTGAAAGCCTCTCACTCCAGCTCTTCTCTGCCAGCATTAAATCCCCCCGACACACACAGACACAGTTTCACCTCTGATATGCTCCATAAGGTTTGAGGGACATCAAACTTAGCACAAGGGAGGGAGTCAGACAAGGTAGCTGGGAGGCAGGGAGAGGGGAACATGACTCCCAGTTATTTCTCCCTCCCATCACAGCCCTTGGGTTGGCTACTCTGTCTTGTCAAACTGTAGCACAGGATTCCTTTGGCAGTTACTACAGTTAGTAAACAGCAACTCAATTAGTCAATAGTAAGTCCCAGTTAAAATGATTTCTCAGACAATTTAGGAGAAGGACTTACGTTTCCCGGGTTTAGCTGGGATTCGGATCACAGTGGGTTTCCGGGCTAAAGCTGGTTGAACTGTCTGTTCCTTTGCAGGTTCACTTTTAGTGAGGAATTGAAATGGATCTAAAAGGAAAAAAAAAATCCCAACATATTTAATATTTATTTGTTGAACACAAAACTCACTGGGTATTGCTTTTATTATTACAGACATTTATACAACACATCCAAGAAAGTCCTAAAAAACAATAACAACAAAAAAATATATAAAAATCAGGATTATGCAAATAGCATACTCAGCTGTTTGCATTCATAGTTGACTTAACATAGACATATTCCAAATGCCTTCTAGGATTATATAAGCCACTGAACAACATATATCTTATATATATTACCAAGCAACCACATAGCTTGGTAATGGCGACCTGAAATCAGGATGGCTTTAGGGAAATGTTTTCAAAGCAGTTGCTCTAATATGCAGACACAGTTGTGAACACATCTGCTAAAAAGTTTTAATCAATAAAATCTTGCCAAAGCTAAACAGTCAGCACTGCAGCAGATATAATGCCTACAGAAACAAAGCAAAACAAAGCATTTAAATATTAACGATGATAAAATGTTTTGCTGTAGAACAACCAATTCCCTGGAACATTCTGCATCATTTCATTGATTATAAACATGGTGTCATGGGGGAAAGTGGTTCAGAGCAAGGACTGGGAGTCGTGCCTGAGCTCTGCCTCTGCCTGTACCGCTCATTCCTCTACAAGCCTGTCCAACCATTCCATCGGTAAGACAGGAGCAATGTTTTCTATGCTTCATAAACTTAAGCACTGGTCTCTTATTAATAGGCATGGGAACATATGTGCATGTACAAGGCAGCTGTAAAAATACTTGTACGTAAATAAAATCCAAATCAATGGGTTCTTTCTCAAGTACACCTTAATGTCAAAGAGCAATACTTCATTTATACCTCTCCTCTGTTGTTAACAACTGCCACCTTTCTCTCTGACATTACCAAAAACTGCAGCAAAATGGCAACGCTTAACAGTATCATAAATGTGTAAAGTAGAAACGGGAGAAGCACTCCGGACAATAAATTCTCCATGACACATATTCATAGCCCCAACAACTGAGTTTGATCTCCTCTGGTGGCCTTTTTAGATGCGTGGCTCAATGAGATGTTATTTATGGAGTGTCAGAGTCTCAGAGAGGAAGCATGCTGGGCATCTCTTCAAATTCTACAGGACTTTTTATAAAAACATACCCTTTCCCGAAACTACGGACACACTTTCTGACAAAGTTGGAAGCCCTGTATTTGATAAAATTCTATCTTCAAGACTTATAAAAAACAATTTTAAAATTATGTAATATGAAGTCATAATTTCTTACAGATAATTTTGGATAGTATAACACAAATGCAGTTTATCAACATGCTAGAAATCTGTGTCTGAGAATATACATAAGATTTAAGAAAATCCAGAAACATGGTATTTATTTATGAACAACCTCATTTAAAACCTTTTAGCATTTTAATTAAAAAAGCCTTGTCATTTTTAGAGAGGGGAAGAAGACCAAGTACGTCAAGCTCTGTATTTGCTTTTCTTTAACGAAAAATTTTCTGAGAGAGAAAGAAAACACTGTGTAATACTGAGCTGCTGAGTTGCAGTGTAACAGACTGCCCTCCCGCATGTCACAGCTCTCCCGGCCTCTGCTACTTCTCCTCCTTGCGGGGTGCTTCTCCCTGCAGGGGCAGCCCCCCCTGCCCTTGCCCCCAGCCCTCCCCAGGTTCCCGCTGACAGCATGTGGCTGCAGCGACAGCAGGGACAACTTGCCACAGAGCCCCTGCACGCTCACCGCTGCTCAGATGTCCACCTCCCACTAGCCCCTTGCTGAAGGCTCTCTTCGTAGGCATATCCATCACGTACAGGTGTGCCATGGGGGGGCTGTGCTGCGGTCTCTCTCAAAGTCAAGACACCTGCCTACAGGCTCCCCAGAAATCTGCCTGGGTACCTTCATGTCACATTTTAATCATGAATCAAAACACATCTATTCCTTCCATCAGGCTGCTTGTGCAACAGCTTCGAGCATATACCTCAGGTAGAAAGGATTACGACAGGTCAACGATTTGTCTATAGCTAAAGCTATACAGGCTATAGTTAAAAATAAGCCCTGCTACCACCCAGACAGAAGATGGCTCTATCACACTGTGCTCAAAGACACTGGTGCATCCAGAAACTAGACACAAGGCAATCCACAACGGTTTAGAAGGTAAAGGCAAAACACCATGTTGAAGTTATGGATTAGCACTAGTCAATAAAGGTTTTAGATCTCTTCAGTGAAAGCAGCATCAGAGCAGGGATTTTTTTTACAGGACTTGAAAACACAAACCACAAGAGGGATGCAAGCATGCTGGCAGAACAGTCATTACAAGAAACAAAAATCCCACTCTTAAAGCAAGCCTGCAGTTATAATTTTCTTTTATTCTGTTATACCTGTGTCTGCTAGCTACAGTGCTAACATTTGAATTGAATTAAAAAAAGATTTATCTAATCTTAACTCTCATGCCGGTGTCCAGAATGGCTCTAGTACAGCTGAAAAAAGAAAACCAAAACCAGGTATCTTTCTTCTCTCTTTCACTTATCTGGCAACTCTACGCCAGATTTGAGGAGTGACCGTGGCGAGGCAGCGGGGCCTCAAAGCTGCAGTGGCCCCTTGGGAAGCAGGAGACACAAGGCAAGCAGAGGGAAGGTGATCAGGGCTAACTCATGGGCTCCTTGATACAGCAGGACCATAGGGAACACACTGGCACAGAGAGCACCTCTCAAGGTAAGGTTCTGCAGAGGTTAAGGAAGTTCTGCATGAACAATGAGGAAACAATTTTCCAAAGCCTCCATCTTATAAAAATACAGACATCATGAGAACAAGTGGAAATGCTCTAAATTACCAAAATAATCACAGATCTGTGAATTTATGGGAGACAAAAATTACTGTTCGTCAGCTGTTGATCATGACTATGCATAGAAATGGTTTTCTAAACCATTCAACAATTGGCAGAGGTCTCTAAATCAATAAATCTGAGAAGTAATTTTTAAGTCTGAGAAAAGTCATTTCTGAGGCTGAGAAAACCATTCGATGAACCTTAGTTTTCCACTCATTATCTTATGTTCAATTATACTGTTGTCACCTCATAATTAGTTTAAAACTCATTACCTTGCTTGTGTTATTCCGTTCCCCAGTGTTGGGTTTGCAGCAGAAATTGGCTGAGTAAATGACTGTGCTGCTTTGTGCAATGGCATTGACAACATATCAAATTTTTATGTTGTTTAACAACAATTGGGCATCATTTGAGCATAACTCATGGAGGTGTGAAAACAGAATTGTTAATATACTCATTTAAAGCTTCTCAGCTCAAGGAAATTAATCTGCAAGGCACTTTTCATAACACATATGAACAGACTTCTATCGATTTATATATTTTTTTATTAAACTTTTAAAGTATGCTTAAAGCCTGAGTCTTCCTTAGTCTCCCTTTTCTACAGCTTCTGTTTCAAAGGTTTATGTGATAACATATATTACTCTACTTGTTGACAGGAAAGACAAATTAAAGCTGTGCATTCAAACACACAGTATATTATCTCCTTCTTTTACAATTTTAGGAGAGACAGCCTTTTTCCTCCACTCTCATTTACCATCTTGTTTAAAATAAAAAATTAGGAGGTTACAGAACCAACAGTAGGTTTTGCCCACGTGAGCAGGACAGACAGGTATCTTTCTGAAATATTTACTGGAAGTCTTTAAGTAAGTGGTAGTAAGAGGGTAACAGATACCTCAGCAGTGATAAGGGGAAATCTCGAAACAAATCAGATGTGGAAAGCTAAAAGCACAGAACGGTAGTATCTGCTGTGAAGATGCTCTGTCCTGTAAGAAGTACTCTCAGTACACCAGAACAATGTACAAAAGGTGTTGATGCTGACATTACAACACTTGCCACTACAAAAGTATGCAACTGTGTCTACTTTCAATGTTTAATTAAAAAACCCTAAATCAGCTGTTAAAGGCAAGGCTCACACATTCTCTTCACAAAAAACAATATTACCAGGGTCTTCCAGGAACAGAGAATAGAGCCAAACCTCATCAACAAATGGTTTTATTAAAACCTAGCCCCATGAAACCACTCTGGTGTTTACTGAAGCGTACTTAATCCATACTTGGGGGAAGATTTTCAACAATAGGCCCCTTCTAGTAATATACCTGGAGTTTCAGTGGAAACCTGACAGATAACATCCCAGAGAGGAATGGGGCCCATGCTGAAGAAACACTGTGCATAACCTGAAAGTAAACTCAGGTAAAACTCAGGCTTCTCAGTATTCTCCTAACACTAGGAGAGTAGACCAGGTCACTCAAGTAAAAGGAATACAGTACTCAGGAGCAGACTTAGTATGGCTTTAGACCTAAAATCAGAGCAGAGACGAGCAACTCTGCTATCATAATGTTCTAGGATTTCTTTCTCCCCAGTTTACACAGAGGTTTTTTATGACTAGGCTAGTAATTTTGGTAAAGGCTACAAACGGACAGTGTGGTCTTGCTTCATTCAAAGATTTATAGTTCATCAGGCCAAGGAGATTTGGTTTACCTGATATGGCACATTTAGTCAGATACTCAAGCGGGCTGGTAAAAATCTGTCATATGTAAGAACCTTTACATATAAGTCGCTTTTCCAATGTGGTTGCCAATGCATTAGTTTTATTTCCGCACATGCTTATGCTGTTTTATCTAAAGCACACAATACTGGAGCAAGCACACAGTAATTTCAGAAAGTCTGAGGGTTATTCAAAACCTTGAGGGTTATCTTTCCTCCCAGAAACATTATGTCCAGATGCCAAAACAGAAATTTCAAACTTCTCACCCATTAACAACATTTTTTGAAGAGTTGTGCAAAGACTTCAGGACAGGAAGAATTTATCCAGCAACACTTATTGCTACTGAGAGCAGAGAAATTGCAGTGAACTACTTGCATAGGTTTCAGGCATTGCTCTCTGTTCACTGCTGACATCTGACGGATCACCACAAAAAGCAAGGCAACTCAAGGCCAGAGATCACTATTTTTGAGGAACGAGTCCAATCTAAAGAATGAATGATGTGTACAGGATACATGTGGAGCTTGCAGACAGAGCCTAGCCATCAGTACGACAAAAGTGCACAAAATCAAAGAATTATGTAGAGTTTGATATTCTCTGAAAGTACAGGGAAAAAAAATTGCTGAGAGATGCAACAGAAGATCCAGCCTAAATGTACTTGTTAAAAATGCAAGATGTCCTTAACTGAGCAATGAAATATCTCATCCACAGTGTTAGAAAGTTAGAAAGCAGATAAAATAAAATCTACTACCAGAATAGCAAAATTTCTTGGGCTATTGTAGTAACACTTAATGGCAATACAAGCATTTATGGGGTGGAAAACTACAGCGCTACATTGTACCCAGAGACAGAGATAAATAGACCTTTTCTGAGCTTTCAGTACTTCTCCCTCAAACTGCAGGAATGCTGACACTTACTATCTGTGTCTACCTAAAAGCACAACCGTTTGGTTCATTGCTAGCTTGTCCATACTAGTAAAGGCAATAGTAATTACACCACTTTTGGCACAAAAGGACTGCTTATACCAGCATGAGCTATGATGTGAGAGTTTGGAAGCTATTCCTACATCATTAATCTATTTTACTAGTTAAAGTAAGACTAAAATAGTGAAGATTGAAAGAGTCTTCAGGAGGTCTCTAATCCAACCTCCTTCCCAGAACAGGTCAGCCATGAGGCCATGCTGTTAGAAATTGGTTGCATAACTTGGTCTGGTTTCAAAACTGGATGCAAGAGGGTATTTGGGCATACAGTCGGTGACAAAAAAAAACAAACACCCAAAATTACCCTGGAGAAACACAGCCTTGCCAGGTGAATGAAGAATGCTTGTTCATTGGCAAGAGATTCAAGTGCCTCAAAACAGGCAAGCTGAAAATCTCCAAAGCAAAGGATTGGTGATGGAAAGCAGTAGGGGCACAGAAAAATCTTTTTAATGAAAATGTGGGAATTTATAATGTTGTTTAAAATACCTATCTACCCTCCTGCAAGAATCTCACATGCTTTCAGCAAGGAAAAAAAAATACTGTTTTATTTATAAACACTTCTTTTAAATAAGCACTTTGTTGTTCTTTGACAACCTTTCTGATCAAAGGACATCTGCATTATAAGCGTTATTGTAAAATAAACAGATTTAATCATCACAGAAGACAGTTACTATTAAGAACATCATTACTTGTCTGTTACCACTTAACAGACATCTGTAACGCATCTATAGACATGGAACTCAAAAGAAAATTAATTCGCATTTGACAGCCTAAAGGGCTCCTCATCTATTATGTAGCTATGATTTTAAAACCTTGTTTGTTTCCTGAAACCAGATATAAGGGCCTCTCCTGTGGTAACAGTGGAGACACTTCCAAGGTCCTTGAAGACTCCAATTTATGTTTACTAAGCAAACACTTCTAGCATCTGAAGAGTTAATGGATGCTTGTTTCCACTTCTGCTGGAGATTGCCAACCTTGCAGCAAAGCCAACAGGACACCGCACAGACCCATACCTCCAGTACTCCACCCCACAGTAGCAAGTCTTCAGGCAAATCTCTTTTGACAGGGCTTTAAGCCAAATAGCAGATTAAAATGGATGAGACAGCTCACTCTGCTCTGGGGATGATACTTTTGGCAGTAAGTAAAAAAGGAGATAGGTAACTTTAAAATAATCACAACAAGAGTCATTGGAAGTAACACAGCAGAACCCTATGAAAAGCTGCATTCTTTTGAAGATGCTACTGGACTAATCTACCAGTTAGAAATATTTTAGTTCTCTTTTTCTCTTCCTTCCTGAGGAAGCAATTAAAATCAACCAGCTGGGCAATATCCCCACAGCAGACAAATTTGGAGTTACTCAAGCAGCAGTTTTTCTGAATTGACTACAATGTCACACAAATTCCACCATTCATGCAACAAGAAGGAACAATACATATAAATGGATAGCAGCTCTGGTTTGGTCGGGTGGTTTTTTTTGCCTAACAGGCAGAAAAAAACTTTTATACGGTGATGAAGCAGATACATAGATAGACAGACAGATAAAACAATTAAGAAATGCAGTAATCGTATTATTGTTAGAATTGAAATACACTGATATGATGAAGATATCAAAAAAGAGAGCTGTCTCCTGCTGGTAAGGTAAGGCTCTCTCTGAACTACTTTTCAAAGCATTTGATTTACATTGAGTTCTGGTGTATCAGGGATAGAGCAATCAGTCAGTTATATGCTGGTTTAGAGAGAGAAAGAAAGAGAGAGAATAACAACTCTCCACACATAAAAAGGGAATGAAAACATTCTAGCAAGATCAGTTCCAGCTTTTAATTTAAATGTGTGCTTTAAATGAACTGTTACCTTATTTTCTTTGTTCAAAACATTCTCAGAACATTCAGCAAGCAGGCACACTACATGCTTTAATGTAGCAATTAATACAAGTTATGGGTAAAATCTTCTGAAGCCACAGAGTTTACACTCAGTTCATCTTGCACTAGGATTTCATTTCCAAGACTTTGTTAAAATGGAACAGCGAGAAGAGAGCCCACCTGACAGATTACTGAAACTTTTAACCTTCAGGAACTGCACCAATCCCTGTTATCAGCTATAAGAGAAATGCAAAAATACCCCAGATGATCCAAAATATCACAACTGTCACCAAAGCATTAGCACCTCGAGATCTACAGTTCAAAACAGATGCTATAACATTCTAAATGACTGACTTGAACAGGAGTAATTTCATTAGGATACAAATGGCTTTGAACATTATCCCCAGCCTTTGAGTCCAAAATTATGGCATTTAAAACTGGGATCAATTTTGACTGCTGATGAAAGGAGCAGTTCTACGGATTTGTCATTCCTGACTTCTCCTTCCTGGCACTTCTACTGGGCCAGCATCAGAGACACGAGTTGGACACAAGGTTCTGCCACGGTTCACCTCTGAGTCTTGGAGCTGTTCAGCTTCCAAAGCTCCCACAGACTTCACCTGCCAGAGTGGATGCTGAAAGCTTTGAAAGGGATCTTGGTACCCAGAGTCTCTATTTGCACCAGAATGGTTCCCCCTCTCTATATAGGTCAGACAAAGATAAAATCATTAATGTTTGGATAAGGGCAAGTTCACTCTACTAACAGCTGCGCTGTGGGAGATGCTGTCTAATATTGATGAAACACATGGGATTGCCTGAGGTAAACCTGAAAGAAAACCATCCAGCTAGCCTTAGTAGTTAAACACTGACAATTAAACTGGTGAAACTATAAACTGGTTTGTTGCCACCACTGTTGATCTTAGCACATAATAATATTCAAATATCTTTCACTACTGTGGAGACGGTAGCCTTCTGTTAGAGGAAGCTGATGTCTTATGTCAGTCAACTAAATTGCCGTGGAGACTCTGAAATTGTTTTGTCTGTTTCAACTTTTTATTCATATGATCAATTCAGCTTCTGCGCCCTTCCCCTTAATCATATGAACACTTCACCTTCTTACTTTTATATCAGATATTAGCAGCAGCAGTGATCGATCCATCCAAATTCTATCTACATTAGTCTAAGTACCAGGCATGTTTGTGCTGTTATCAGAAAAAAATTAAGTTTTGTGAATGCTGTAATCTGTGATGTAACATTGCTCTTTGACAAACAAGCGATTGGTGTTTAGTTTCAAACAGCCCTGCATAAAGGCCTTCTTCCTTTTCTAGGGTTGCCATAACAACAAGCAGAGCACTGTCATTTTGCTAAGTAATGACAATGACAAATATGTAAGAAATGCAAAGGTCTGGGGAACTGGGAGCAAGATTAGAGCTTCTCTTGCTGCCTTTACAAAACATTTTACTGTAGATTCATCTTGCAAATCCTAAGTTGTTCCTACGGGAACATGAGAAATAGCTAGTGTTAGTGCTCTGTGTTGCCTCATTTTTCAGAAAGCCAGTGTTCTTCTGGTGGATGCTTTGTCACGACGTAACATGGCATTATTAATCAAGAGTATAGGATATGATCTTGAGATCAAAAATGCCTGCAAAAATCTGGAATTAATCCCAGTTTTACAGTGTAATAAAGTGATAATGCTGTCAGACCCTTTTCTCCTTAGTAGTTAAGGGTTGCAGCAAAGATGCCATTTTATTAAATTAATAAAATCATGGACAGGTGACTCAAAAAGAAGTCAGGAAACTATTATCCAAATAATCCTTCTGTTAACCAAGGGAATGGAAAATATTTCCTTCTTAATTAAATCAAGAATAACACCTAGGACACAAACCAGAAAGATGAAGACTGACACCCTTACCACTTCATCATGAAAACTGGTTTTCAGGTGATTTTTATTTGGGATCACTTAACCACTGATCGGTGGACAGGATTAATGTTATTTATTTTTTTCCCGGTTGGGCAAAAGGCAGTCTTTTAGTGTACATAGCCAAAACATCATTTTCCTTTTTATGCACTTTCAAACTGTAAGTATATTTACTGTGAGGGTGATGAGACACTGGAACAGGTTGCCCAGAGAAGCTGTGGATGTTCCATCCCTGGAAGTGTTCAAGGCCAGGCTGGATGGGGCTTTGAGCAGCCTGGTCTAGTGGGAGGTGTCCCTGCCCAGGGCAGGGGGGTTGGAACGAGATGATCTTTAAGGTCCCTTCCAACCCAAACCATTTTACAATTCTATTCTCTTTTCTTGCCTAGTAATTAGAACAGTTACATTTTCCCTTCGCCTGTTGCATCTATTAATCAAAATAAAATGACTGAAACGACAAGTTTTCCCCTAAATGCATTGAAAACAAGAGCCATCCCTCACACTTCTTTCTCCTAAAACCATCACACGCACAATGGCTGTTTCATGACTCCAGTCTCCAGACACAAGGATCACGACCTTGTTCCCAGCTAGGCACTGTCAGTCATACACTTCCTTGACATAAGCACAAAATGCCTCTCTGGTCACTCTGTACTCCTCCCTCCTCCCAGGCTTAGTACAGCTTCTGCAGTGTTCTTTCACTCTGTCAGTCCAAGAACATATTGACTTGTATCATATTGATCTTGTCAGTCCAAGAAAATATGGACTTGTATCCATGTTGAGTTGATTGCCTCTCTGTAGGATCTTCTGTTGCCTTATTTCACTGCTTTCATAAGCTCCCCTGAGATCTTTAAGTCCATAAATACTAAACTTAACGGTTTAGGGCTTTAAGGGACTTTCTACAACTGCCTTGGGGTTTTTATCCCAATACAGAGGAGAAACAATAACAAATTGGAATTTAATCTAATGATATAATCCACAAACTGTGAAGAAATTGCATTTGCTAACAATCATTAATATTGATTTACTGTGTCAACTACACAGTACCTATGCTGCTCTTTTAAAAAAGCTGAGGTGTTTAATGATAAATGAGGTTAAAAAAAAAATTAAAAATCAGTTAGTCCCTTCTATGAAACATCATCTGTTTTAAAGCAGAACTATCCCTGGATTACAATGGGGCTGGTAAACTAAATCAGGACGGTGCTGGAATATTAAGAGGGAAAAACCTATTGCTATAAAATTTAATGACAGTCCAACACCCACCTGTGTCTAAAAATACCTAAAACTGCATTTAAAAAAAACAAAAAAATCGACCTCGAGTGCCTCATGGAAGCAAGGTTTATGAAGGGATGCAGCTGCAGTAATCAATTTGTCCATATGAAATAATTATTTTCACTTATTAGAAAAAACTGAAGTTGCATAACAAGCATACAGATGCATGACAAGGCAAGACACAAAGATAAGGAAAAAGAAAATAAATAGGCACTGGTGAGATGGACAGAGTACCCCGGTATGTATGATCACAAGTTACCCTAATCGCAACAAACATTGCTGCTTCTGTAGATGACTAGATTTCCATTATAGAACTTCAGGCACTCAAATAAATTAGTCAGATTAGATGACAAAAGGTAAGAGAGGATGGTGATACATTCTAGAGGTGACATTTAGCGTATAACATCAAGTCTTTTATCATTCCACCCCCAGGTGAGCTGGATGGCCGAGAATAAGGTAGCCCTGCTCTGGCAGGGGGGTTGGACTAGATGATCTATTAAGGTCCCTTCCAACCCTATGATTCTGTGATTCTGTGATTATTTCAGCAATCACGTAACAAATCCAGCAGGCAAGTTCTGAGATTTATATAGCCTTGAAACCTCACAAGTCTCAAAATCCAAGTAATTTCTTGATGATGATCTTGACATAATAGAAAACCAAGAATTTCATATACACACACAAACCCTGTCAAGACAGGTAGACATAATTCACACAGGATCATACACCTGCAAAGAGTAACCACAGTGACAGTTTTAAAAAATTCCTTCTTACCTGCTGCTGCTTCAGAACTGATGCTATCTTTAACTACACAAGCTGGACTTAGGGGCAAAACGTCATCATCAAAACTGATCAGATCTCCTTCCACATCTAGTTTATTTTGCAAAGCAGGTGCTGAGGAGTTGGCTGCAGGTGACAATTCCCCCAGAGACTTGAAAACTTTTTCTTGGGCAGATACAGGAGCCCGTGGGGGAGCAGCAATTGGTTTTAGTGAGGCCAAAGAAAGGGCAGGATTTTCTGCATAACATGACTTTTTAGGAACAAGAGGCCTTGGAGCAGGAACAGGAAATTTCTTTTGTCCATCGTTGTTCTCTGATCCACTCCTTGCATCAAGAAAATCACTACTACTACTTTTAACAAGGCCAGGTTTTGGCTTCTTTGGCAGTTCAGGTTTGGTTACAACACTGCTCCCAACTACTTCAGGTTGAGGCTGCAATTCCTTGGAAGGTGTTGATTTGCTTTCTGTCCATGCATCCCAGTCTCCTGAAATTCTGCTTACCCCTGGCTTTGGAGCAACTACTGGTTTCTTTGCAGTAACAGGTCTTGGGGCGAATGAACGAGGGGCAATTTCTGGCTTTTTTGATAATCCTGAGGTATCATTAGTTCCTTGGGATTCAAAAACTTTGATCCTCGAAACAATACTATTTTGGCTCTTTTCTGTACTCATGCTGTCCATCGTCAAGTGATTGTCTAGTAAGCTATCATCTAAGAGAGGCGACTGCTGAATTGGAGCTTGCTGCCTTTTTGTGGCAGACTGGTTCACTTCTTCTCCATTATCTATCTTACTTTCAGTATTATTGACCACAGGTCTGAGATTGCTTCTTGATCTTGGCTTTGGCACAGGACATATCACAGCACTGGGATTTTCTTGGCACCTCTGACCTTCAGAAATTTCAAAGACTATTAAGGGATTCTCATTTTCTGAAGAAGACCTATTCAGGAGTGATGCAGAAGGTCTAGGAGGTTTAAGAGGACTCTGCCCTGCTAATAGAAAAGAAAAGGTTTCAGTTATCTATTCCATAACACTTTATGTTATTTTTTTTGTCAGCCATCAGGATGGAGTTTTTTATTCAGAACTTACTGCTGCTTGTGAAACTGCAGTTCTCCTTTTA
Organism: Rhinoptilus africanus; assembly: GCA_013400135.1. NCBI lineage: Eukaryota > Metazoa > Chordata > Aves > Charadriiformes > Glareolidae > Rhinoptilus > Rhinoptilus africanus. Next base: position 19,502 of record VXBO01007027.1, read on the forward strand.
GAAAAACGAATGAAAAAATATACGAACTCTAGGAAGAAGCTGAAGATTGCGAGAATGCATGGTATCTACATGCTGTGTGTTCAAAACTACTTGTTAGCTAGCAGCACGAGGGGCATGCAAGCAACATCTAGAACAAAGAATAGGACACTAACTCCCCCAGCTTGGTTTGCACACTTTTCAATTCTGAACATGGAACACTGCTGTTACTCTGATTGGACATCGGAGCTCCTCTGCCCCCAGAGCAATTGACATTATGGAGGAATCAAGCAAAACTTTCAAGATTTAATTAAAGTCTGACCATGAATGCAGTGATAGCTCTTCGGAATAGAGGAATTTTACAGAAATTTAGAGAAGTAATCATTCACATAAATTTAACTGTTATCTATATTAGATGCAGCACAGACCAGTAATAAAGACCATCTTCAGGAGACAGAGTAAGGTTTTCATCAATGAGAAATCCAAAACATCCTCACCTGGATAGCCTGCAGATTCCCAGTGTGTAGGCACACTAGTTTTTACATTACTTCCTGGCAAATGGCCGATTAGTTCCTCTGGAAAGTCAGTTTGTGTTGCAGAAGTAGTGGTATGTCTAGGAGCAGCAGCATTATTGTTATTTGTTGTATTCACTTGCACTTGATTGATTTCTTTTATCACCTGCTCATACGATGGTGGAAGCTAGAAAACAGCGAGGAAAATATTAATGTACATCCAGACATGATCCTTTTAAAAAAAAGAAACACACAAATTTAAAAATACTAAATTAACATATGCAGAGGAAAAGAACGCTGCCAAAGTCTTTTATTCAATGTGATGAAAGTCTAAGCAAGCAAAAACTCTGTTCCTCTCTCACTTAACGTGCTTTTTACCTTTGTAAATCAAACACATCTCATGTAAATTCCTGCTTACCTCAGCTGGAATATGCTCATTTCTCCTCCACTGAGCATGAGATGAAGCAGAAGGGAATCCTAATCCCTGAGGAGTGACAGGGCTTGCACCTGGAAACCAGGAGGATGGCCGGAGGGGTTCAGCAGCAACTATTGTAATTTCAGGACGCCTGGAAATGAAGGCAAAGGGAAATAATTATCTAAAACTTTTTAAAATAGTTCCTTTAAACTAGAAAAGACCAAGGTTTTCTCTGTGTGGGAAATCAAAATAGTTCAGGTCTTTTTGATTTAACCCACAATGTTTTTCCGTAATTTCAAAGTAACTTGACTTTTCTAACAAGCATTTAGGCTTCCATTCAAAGCACCTAATTAAATGCCTAAGCCAAAAAGTAGGTTTATTGGCTCCAGTGAAATAATTTACATGCTTAAAGTACTTAAACACAAGTGTAAATCTATTAAATGGAAGAAATTTTAGTCTTTCGTGATAATGAGAACTAATCATGTGTTTGCCCTTAGCCTGACACAATCTGAAAACAGTAGGATAGTTAAAACTGCTTCTGGCTGGCTAAATAAAAGCTTGTCTATCCTCAGACCTCTAGGGAAATGTCCCACTGTGCTAAAGTGGGGCAGAGCAAGCCTCACGAGGCCTTTGGGACAGGGCCTATTTGCTTACAGCATCTAGTACAATAGGGACTTCCGTGACAGTCAAGGACCTGTAGGTCTATCCCTGTTTTATCACTGTAACAACTGCTTTAGAGCATAAGCTGCAGCGATGGCCCATGTTCCCAGACCATGGCCACCGGAGTACCCCCCCATCAATCTAGAGTCTCACACAAAACGCACCTTGAGAAGCAACTTGACGAAGCATCTGCTACAGAAGCCTCTGCTGACAGAAGAAACCTGCAGAAGTGTAACTTCTAAACTACTGGAAAAATAATTTTAGAAAGAGGGCTACAGTTCCTTCACACCTGAAATAATGGCAGACTCACTTCACCAGCTATCCAGATTGGTGACCTCCTTTCTCAATACCCTTTGAGAAACGGGAAGGAGGCCTGAAAAGTGTGCTTATTTTCATTATCAAGTGATCCTGTAAATAGATGTCGCAAAGTAAAACAGTTCTGCAGAGGTTTGATGGTTGGCTGCATTCTTTTTTTGAGGACACACACAAAAGTGGATGAGAAAACTCCTGAAACTCTGAACCTACCTCGTGATTAAGAATCACAGTATTTTCATTTTATTCCAAGTTTAAAACACACTAAGCATAGAGAGAAGGAAAAAAAAAACCTCTAGAGGAGAAAGCCATAAAAAGTAATACTGTGACACAAGCTAACAAGTTTTACACTAACACCTAATTGCAATATAAGTAACAGCATCATACCTTCTATCCCTCTGTTGTTCACTATGGCTAGAGGTCCGAGAAGCTATTTAAAGAGAAGAAACAAAAGTTTGGAAGAGGTTAAAATCTGCTGTCACTGCAATAAGATGAGGACAATCCACTATCAATGAAATGGAGAACATACAGCATCTGATCATAAATTCCAGATTTTAAGAGCGGCCAAGTTAAAAAAAATTATTTGTATTAAATATGAGGAGAAGCTTTTAAAAGGTTTAGGGTGTAGTTTCATAATCAGTTTAAGTCACTCTATGTCCAAGTTACCACCAAGAGAGATGGTCCTTCTTCCTCACCAGACATTCCTGCATTCTGCATTGTGGTCACCCTAGAGTTAAAACTTCATTTTCTTTTTCTTTAGTTAAAACAATCCACAAATAAAATAAAGTGTTGAACACATCTGGCTTTGCTTTTGATGGCTCATTTCTGAGATGTGTTCTTTAATCTTTTTTTTAATGTCTCTTTGTGTGTGTTTTAGAGAAGGGAAAAGTACTAAGGCACAAAATCTAAGAAGCTATTTTACCCTCCTTTATGTAAAAAGAAAAAATTAAATGTTACCAGCTAGAAATTTCCTAAAGTTTAATCACTCATAGATTAAAAGCCAGCAACATTTTCTTTTTCAAACCATGTGTTTTAAGTTATATAAAATAAGTGAATCCTGACCTCTTCATTTTTCTATTTTTGTCATATTTATATTCAAATAATTTTTTCAGTGGCCACATTATATTTTCACAATGATTTCTTTAGATAGAAAAGAAAATCATCTGAGGGACAATTTTTTGCAAAGCAAGCGCGATTTAGGAAGTGGTAGAGTTTCATTGTGCAAAAGCTGACAATTATGCTGTTCCTGTGTCATCACAGACTCATTAGCTGAAATCAGCAAAGCACACTTGATTCAAGAGTCCGTACAGTGTTATGTCAGACGTACCTCTTCGACAGGGCATTTTTGATGTGCACTATTCATGAGTGCTAGAGGAAAAAAAGAATGGGTTACAGAAGAGGAAGAGAAGGTGAAGGAGAACAAACCAAGGTTTCAGAGTGCCAGAAACCGTGATCAAATGGGTTAGTCACGCAAGGATAGCGCACGTGCCAGTGTTGTAAGAGGACAACTGTAATGCCTTTTCACAATATAGTGCCTTAAAAAATTAAAATAAAAGCAGATTTTATTTCTAGTCTGATTTTAACAATGGCTGTTTAGAAGTTTCATTTGCAGTAAATTAACCATGAAGAATATAATTGAATATGGAAACATCCACTGAATTGCTCAACAATGAGCTACTGCAGGAATGAGGAGAGGGAAGTTAAATCTCTGACTTTATGTAGTTTACGTAGTTTTATGTAGTTATGTAGGCTTTATGTAGTTTAAAAACATGGTTTATTTGGGTCTGCACTTTTTCCCCTTCTAAAAATAATGCGTTAGGCTGAGGAATCGACACAAAGAAGCTGGGATCCCATAATTTATACTCCCACCTACCAATGGTCAGGCAGGTTGATCCCGGTAAGAGGCACACCTCAAAGTTTCAGGCATTTCTCCTAACACAGTTCCGTAAAAACTGTTTTGCAAAAATAAGTAAATAAAAAAACCCCTACACCTCACCTTCACATTCTTCTGCAGAGATCTTAATGGGGCTTTGATCTAATACACACATTAAAGATAAAAAGACAAACTGACCTAAACCAACCAATTCCAAGATTACTTTTGTATGGAAGAAAGTTTTCACTTGGTAAAAGTACACACAACTGCTTAGGGTATAGCCAAATTACAATGATAAGGGCATTAGAAAGAAAAGCTAATTAACGAAGGATGTAGAACTGAATTATAAACCTGTCAATTTCTTTCATTCTTTCTTCATTTCTAGATAAATTCTACATGCTGCTTTCTCCTGTGAGGCTCTAAACGTACTTCTATTTATTAAAGTTCTTAAAGCAAATATGAAAAACCTTTAAAAAGTATGAAAGAACTTTTTCCTCTCTTAACATATGCAAGTTAAGTGAGGCATCTATATAATCCATAAAACTCCAAATTTCAAGTAAACAAGTAAACTCACTTGAAAATAATGCATTTAAAATATTTATATAAAAATAACTAGTAGACAGAAATATGTCTCTTCAAAACAGCTAATGTCTAAGCCATCGTATGTGTTTTCAGAATGTGCTCTGTTTGAAAAAAAACCAAAAAACCCTCCATGCATTTATGGAATCAAGTTACTTGCATGGACATAAAATTTAATATAAACATTTATTTTTTAAGGACCTTGACAAAGTTCTTCCCTACTTCCATCAACTGTTCCCCTCTTTTTGTTGTATCATTTTTGTTACAACCACACTTTTATAACATCTTTAGTTTTGATCTGATTTCACTCCACAGTAGAAGCAGAGGTGAAAGCTACTGCATCTTCTGCTCTCTCATATTCCTTGGAGCTCCACAAATGCTAGGGAAAAGAAAATATAAACTTTCTAAATGATCCTTGCCTCCAGACCTGCACGGCTTTTATTCCTTTACCATTTCAAAGAAATGAATTTAAATTAAAAAGTCTATGAGAGAAGACATGAATTTTTAAAATAGAGCACACACCTGATTTAAAAACAGAAGAAAAAAAACCGCAGCCATTTTTCTGGCCTTGTGGTCTTTTGATCCTGTAAGTCTATTCTTCATTCCCTTTGTGGATAGTCTTGAAAAAGCACGCTATTAATTTTTCTCCCAGGTTTCAAATTATGGCAGCTTTAAGGCTTAAAAAACCTTTCTTCCATCAGGGGAGTCGATAGAAATGTATTTCAGTGCTTGTTTACATACTGACAGCTGAAGGCAAGACAGTCGTCTCTACTTCCACACTAAGAAATGCTCAGGGTGAGAACTGTTGACATTTCCAGGACCATATGCTTAGTGGTATTTAAGTAAAACGTAAGCAAAGCAGTTAAAGAAGGGGTGGGAGCAGAAAAACGCCACCTTTTCATCTTACAACTTTATTGGTCTCAGGGGAAAGCCAAAATGTCAAATCAACTCATAACATTGTCACTATTTATTTCCATTAGTGTCAGTGAGGCATCAAAATGTGTTTAACCTAGTATAGTAGAATTTAAGCAAGTAAAGGATTAATGGTAATACTATAAATGGAGGACAGATTAGTGACTTACAGATTCATTTTTTGTACATATTTCTTACATGGACTATTTAGGGGGCTTTATCCAATTATTTTTTAATGTGCAGTGGTAAAGGGTACTCAATTTGTGCTGTATATTTACATTTAGAATGTTTTTCCTCTGCTGTTTATTGTCTGGGTCCTACTTTTCCAAGTGCACTTAATATGCCATTTGTATTTGACACATACAGATTATGGGGCAGGGGGCATTTAAAGTTCTGAGATCAAGATGCCTGTGTAAGTACAACCATCATTATAGCACATACCCATAAACTGCAATACTACAGGCAAGCTGGTGGCAACAGAATTCTGACATGTACTTCTGAGTCTGGAAGAGAGTTGGGCTAGAATTTACAGTCTTTCGGGAAATCTTTTAAGGCAATATAGAGGCAACTATGAAGTTTATTCAGGGATCTGCTCAGATACCATCCTGCTGTGAGCATTGAGCGCTTCCACAACATAGACAATGCATAATGATATTCGTGTTTCCATCAGCAAATATGTATTAAAATACTGAACAATTTTGTCAGTGCAGAGTGTTTTAAAAGCAAGTTTCATCTTGCATTAAAGATTGGTACTGTAGCCTCAAATAGCCCATACCTTGTTGGAAATCAAACTCCAAATTTTTCTGATTATTTTTATCTATTGTTCCTTCCAGCAGCTGTGAGTAAACACAATCCTGCCAATTAACTACCTCAGTTAATTCATGTTAGCTATCATTAATAGGTATTAAAGTATTAATATTACTTTTTACAACAACATGTGCTAATATTTAAAAATACAGCTTTTTTCAATGCTTTTCCAGCATGGGGCTAGACACTTCTTCCATCAGTCCTAAGAAATATGTAGACTATTAGACTGAGGAGTTATTCTTCTTACTGTATAGCTGCCTAGGAATAAAGGTTATTCATTATAGTATCTCAAGGAGAGCCTCAAGAGTGGGGAAACACTCCCTCCCTTACCTATAAAATAATATACCAAAAGAGCTGACAGAATAGTCCCATGCAAGAGGCTACACTTGCCGTCTTTGCAATACCAAAGGCGTCACATAGCTGCGGAAGCTTTCCCTCCGGGAACACTGAAATGATAAGGTAATCCTCAAGCCAAAACCAGAAAAAAAAAAAAAAATCTGATTTCACCCAAAATCTGGTTAGACTATTTCTGCAGAAGTCAATGTTCAAACTAATCATGCATCTCTGAAGTAAGAGAGTTGGAGCTTTTCTCCTGAACTATTTCTTGGCACAAGGGGGAGGTCTTGCTCCTTTTCTTCTAGTTCTGCTTCCAGGCACCTCAGGGAAATGTTAGGTTGTCTGACATTAGAGCTAGGCTGATTTAATGCTTGAATGTAGCTAAAAGAGATGGTGATGACCAATTCCTCTCCAAAACGAGGACTTTTGCCCCCTCTTGAATGAACATTAGCACTCCTATGTAGCACTCACTCCACAGTGAGTGAGTTCAGAATGTTCAGTAAAGAAATAAGCACAATCTGTACAGTTTTTGTCCATTTTATCTTCCTGAACCTGCTCACCTGGGGCTCAGACCACCAGCAGCACAGGGGAAGGAACATGCCACCCCCAACAGCAGTCTCTGTTTCCTGCCTCTGCGTCCCAGCTTCAGTTCTTCTTTGCACAACTTCAGTGAGAGAACTGATCAAAAATAACTTAGGAGGGTGACAGGATTCCTCTTCCTACCCACAGCGAGGTCAAATACCCTCTTCACAGGTGAGCAAACTGCCTGGCGCCATAAAGGCCGGCATTGCTGCTGAAAAAAAAATCTGTGTAACTACACCCTTAGAGCAAGCCTGCAGTTTCACTCAAATTTTACAATAATGATTGATGAAGGCACTTTACTCCTTCCCATACCTTTCCTCAGGCTGTATGTTCCTGCCTCTGCACCGTTCCCTGCATTATGCCAGCCCAAATGTTTGTGCAGATGGGGAAAGAATGAGGTCACAGAATTGATCTGGTCGGGAAAAAGCGGGAGCCAAAAGAACCTAGGAAGCCCCCAAGCAAAACAAAATAAAAATGAAAAACAAACAAAGCCCACAGCCAAAGATTACAAAACTGCCAAATGGGAAGCTACAGCTTCACTCAGAGTGCATACAAGCTGTTACACATCCTTCATTCAGCCATATATTTGCTTAGGACAAAGTCAGATTGGAACAAGCTTCCAGGTTCTTCCAGCATTTTAGGGCACCAGACTTCTGTAGCCCTGCTCCTTAACGCCACCCTACTCTGGAAGAGTGGAGAAGCGAGCGAAAACATTATTCCCCTTTGCCTCACTACTGCAGCACTTAGCTTGACTCTTTTTACTTTCTTTGGCATTCTTGTGCACGTTGCTGTCTCTGGCGTCAATGGAAATAGTTTCACTGATTTCAGTGGGAGTTGTATTTAGTGGTGTGTCCTGGATTGAGATCATAATTAAAAGTCCAGGGATAACTTTTGAAGAGTTGACATTAAAAAATTACTCCCAAGAATATCTCACATTCACATGCTTGCTTTCTTCAGGCACATTGGGCTCACTTTTTCTGAATTCTACTGAGCTGTCAAACAACTGAAACAAAATGACACGGTCTTTCTATCCAGAGTTGCAGTCAGGGTGGCTGAAAGGAAAATAAACTCTCTTCTTCTTTGGCCACAAGACGGAGAGATCACTGACGCAAAGTCATCAAAAGCGTTGTCCTCATGTTGGAAAGCTGAAACTGTTTCTTGAAAATTAAAGATAAACAGCCCACAGAAGCTGTGATTAAGAACTAAAGACAGTAAATACACTTTTCCAGAGAATACCATACTTTTTCCAGATTAATGGCAATGGGAGCTAGGAATTATTCAGGATCCATTTTTAATTTAGGTCCATCCACAGGTATGGTTACTGGCATACAATGAACTGTTGTTTCATATACAATGCCTTAATATGTGCATGGAGATTTTTTTTAATAGGTTATCATCTGAATAATTCACACATTACTTATATTTCATCATAGTTGTTTACATATTAATACTATTAAGAATGATGTTATAACATATGACCAGGGCTTCTTGACTCCTGGTTATCTTTTACTTGCTTGTGCCTCACAACAAAGTATCACTTGCTACTATATTTTCAAAAACATAGATATCAACTGCATAATGATCTTTTAGACAGTTTCTCAGTTAGATGAGGTACTGGGGCTTAGGCAGTCTGAGTCAACCTCTGACTCCACCACAAAAGGCACTCTGTGGTCTGGTGCTCTCTGTTTTCCAGTTTCCTATCTACGGCAGCAGCAGCACAGATAAAGTGCTGTATTTTAACTACAGCATCATGCAGACTTGCTCTGAATAAAGCTTTCGTTAACTCCTTTGACCACCTCCAACCTAATCTATACTAATGAGTCCCTGACTAATAGGTCCACGAGAAACAAATCAGTAGCACATACACCAATTTATTTTTCCCCATAGCAGAATCGTAAGGGCTGTTTCATTAATATGAAATTGAAATCATGAAGAGAAAGAAAATAAAAATGAAAAGCGGAAGAAAGAAACAGCAAAAAATACTTTAGAAGATGCAGTTAAATTCTCTGCCTGGAAATAGCATGAGCAGGGAGAGGGAAAGAAGAGCTAAACAATTAAATCACGGAAGAAGAGTTTGGACTTTCATTCAAGATTTATAAACAATTTTTTGTTTTCCACAATGAGCCTGGTGCATGAGTCTAATCCTGTCTCCAGTATAGCCAATGAGCAGTTGCTGCAGATTTCTACTATAAAAGAACAATCTTCTGTTTTGTCAACTGAACTAAAAATTTGGCATATATAACCCAAGTTCTTCAAAGATGGATCACATCTGTGCACAAATGCATTCATGCATCAATAAGAAAATGTTAGTAATTGGCAAGAAGGAACAGCTTGTCAGCAAAGCAAAAAGATGGTCTAACATGAAGCAAAAAACGAAGAGTGAAACAGAAATTACAGCCCCCCAAAAGCCTGCTAGCTACTTTGTTATCACATATAAACGTAACCAGTTAATAAAAACAAAGATTTAGCAATCTTACAATATCATCATTCTTAAAAAATAGGAAAAGTAGACTTACATCTCTTGATTGCTGCTCTTATGGACGACAAGGGTCCTTGGCTTAATGAAGAAAAAAAAAATCACAATGTGGTTAATGGTCTCAAAAAGAAAACAACAAAGTAACGTCATGTAGAAATTCCCCATATACTGTAAAAGGTTTGCCAAGTGCATTTTTCCCCTAGGTTGTTATCTTACAGAAACTTATTCAAAAGTCCTGGAGTATACAACCATACCCAACCCTTTCTAATAAAAACCAGGTTACAGCTTAGCTGCAAGACTCCGCAAAGATAGAAAGCCAATTTTTAAAACCATTTTTCCTCTCAATTCTCGGCTGAAGTTCACATTCTGTCTCATTTAACCGGAAAACTTGGGAGAAGAGCCCACGTGGGTGTGCATATTCTCAGATTATAAGTATTTAATGACCTAACATTCTTGTAAATAAATAAAAACTTACACAGGCTAGTAAAAACCGACAACCCCTTGATAAATATTTTAAACAATTATTTAACAACTTCTCTTCCTTTTCAGCTGAGATTTCATTTTTCAGTAATAACTTAGTGGGTGGGGTTAGACAGGAAGACAACATGACCAAAAATTCGTTGATACGCAAGGACAGAAAAATGTTTTCTTTTGTCAACTCATCTGTTTTCTTGGTGAGCCTAAGGTTTCTGATGATCTTATTCTGAATTGGTCTTCTGAAGGTCTTATTTAACAGATACAGCAGTCCTTACTATTTGTGTAGGTAAAAATCAAAACTAACTTGGGTTTATAGTTTTCAGAAGGTGTTGCTAATTGAAGAATATGGTTTAATAACCTGCCACTTGTGCAAAGATGCAGAGGAGATTAAAAAAAAAAAACCACACACAACTACTTCAGAAAAGGACTTTTTTTGCTCTTTTTTCTTTCTTTTTAAAAAAAACCCACAACAGGTAAAGAATACTTGTTGGTGAGAAGCCTCTGTAAGTGCTGAATAGTCTTTTTGAAGGTTGAGAACAGATAGACTTTATTTGATTTAAATTAATACAATATCTTAATTAGAACAGAAAGGCACACTAATCAAATCTTTCCTGGAAAAATTCCACCACAGTCTTCATCAGCAGTATAACAGCAGGAATGTTAGTACAGGGAGGGCATCAGCATCTCTACACTGCTCTCTCTCTGCCCGCAGCAGGCACACGGCACCCCAGCTTCGCTAGGGCTCAGTTTAGCTCCACGTGCCCTTCCACTGCAATTGCTGATGGCTGCGGTTACTCCAGTGGGATGAAGAACAGGGGGATTTGGAGGAGAGAAGAAAGAAACAGTCAAAAAGGACGTGGATGAAAAATGTCCTCCCTTTACAGTCATTCTGCAAACTAATTAAGACTAGAAATGAACGTTGCTCTGACTGAACTTTTTTTCTGAAATAGTTTGGCTAGTCTAGGATAAACAATGCCTATTTGTCTGGTTTCAGAAACAGTTCAAATGTGTCTTGGCCCCTATCCACACAGCCAGCAAAGCTGCATTAGAAAACATTTCTATCAGTCATATTTCACTGTGCGTTCTCAGCAGAAAAATATTCTGATTTTCCTTCAAAACGCCCCATCATAATATAACCTTATCTTTAAGAAACACTTTTAGTTGTATGTTACTCACAGGTGTACCCCAGACTTGTTTTTCTCCTCCTTATAACTCAAGTCTCTTTCTTTTGGATGCTCATTTTCTAAACTTTATTCTTCTGCTTTTATTGCTGTGAATAACTACTATCTTTAGAGTTTTATTTTAATCATATTTAGTATCAGACAGGAAGGAGACTGAAGTCTGGTAACACGAATCTGAAATCTTTTGGCGTAGCAAAAACTTTCTATACTCAGAATTCAAGATTTACTTAAGTTTTATAGCAGGAAATTAGGAAATCTACAAAGTATGCATATTCAAGTGTCAGTAAGAACCAAAAGGAACAAGTTCTATCTTTTGCTGGCAAGCACGCTTTGACCCATTGCAATTTGCCTCAGAATCTGATGAGCACTTCCAGATACAAGCAGGTATTTTTGGCTAGAAATCATAGGAGGAGTCATGTAGGCAAAAGTTCAAGTTTTCCATTCAGCATGGGGACCAAAAGGGTATGGAAAACAATTTTTAAATCAAAATGTAAAGAACAAAGAAGCAAAACCTTTCACACAACCAGCCTACTGAAGTGGAAGTATGCATATATCAACAGCAAGAAAGTTCAAGTATGCAACTATCTCTGTAATTTAGAACCCAGGATAGCACAGCTCTGATAGAAAATTTATGAGCTTACAGGCAAAACAAGCTGTTAGCAGATAGTTTTTCTTTTCTACTTTTCATTAACAGGTCACTCATCAACAACTTTTTGGCAAAGCACTATGTTTCCTACCCACAGGAGAGTGTGATTCACATTTAGCTTACATTTAAAATTTAAGCGATTCAAAAACATGGAAATGGGAGTGGATGTAGATTTTCTGTTTTGTTTTATTTTTTCCACGAAGCACTGTAAAGGAACTGCAAATTTCATAACTTTGTTACACACAAAACCTCAGTAATTTAAATAAGATGCTGGTTTTGGGGCAGATTGATTTTGCCCATACCTTATGCTGAACTAACCCCTCCCCGTTCCACAGGCAACAATTTCTGGTCTCTTGTTCTGTCTTGCAAAGACAGCGTGATAAGGTTACTAATATCCTCCTCTGCTCCACAGTTAATGACACATTTTCTCTCAAGCCATCCAAATAACTAACATAACCAAATCGAATTTAATTCTCCTATTTGATGATGTAGGAACTGCAGCAATTACTCTACAGTATGGAGTCCCTGCCTTTTTCCCACCTCTTCCTCCTGTCCGTCAGGCACAGCAACGAACCAGAGCACACACAAAATTCCCACAAACACATGTGTCAAGGACAAATAGAAAGGGAAAAAGTTTAATCTGCAGGATCTCTGATCCTGGTCCCAGTGCAATTCCCACAGCAGTTACATCAGAACACCTGAGGGGACAGCATGACAATAACCAGCCCCACCTCCTGTGTCACCCTGTAATGTATATAAGCAAAGTCCAAACTCATATTGCTGGAAGAAAACAGAGCAGACAGCAGGAAGACAGACCTTTCAGAGAATTAAAGACTCTGATAAACATTAGCCCCAACACCACCCCAGCCATACTTAATATGGAATAAGTAAAGATGCAAACTATTCATCCATCCCACGTACGATTTACCATGCAGGAGTGGACAACCAGAACAACTCCTCTGACATCTGCAGATTTGTCCTAGACCCTGTGCGCTGTTAATTTAAAGCACAAACTTTGTTTCATTTCCAGCTAAGGCAGCAGCTTTATTGAGTTTCACTTGCCAGCCCTTCAAAGCGGGGAACTAACCCACCTCTGTCGGGCGCCCTGCACATCCAAACAAATCCACTCAAATAGGTTCAGATGGGATCGGTAAGCTGCTGTACCTGCTATGCTGAAAGCAGATGGGTACTTTAAGTCAGCAGTAATATGAAAAGGGTCACAATGGGTCATCATTTCTGAAAGATAAAGAAGATGCAGTGGTGTGTTTGAAGATGTTTAAACACCTACTCATTCTTCCTGGCAGGCTTTATTCTGTGTTTCAAGGACAAGGACCAAGGACAAGGTTTTCTAAATATAAACACTTGAGGAAAACACTTCAAAAGCTTATTTGAGGTCTGTGTATTGGGGAAATAAAATTGCCACAAACTAGACTGGGCAAAGAGCTGTAAACTGTTTTGCGGAGTAAGTGCACTTACTGTGCATAAACCACAGTCTCTCCCTCACTGGGGGCTCTGTTCCGACACTTTTACTTGCACTGAGCAGTGTCTCTCTTCAAACACGACTTCAGTGTAGCTATGGTATTTCTCAAAGGCCCGCTCCCGCGGGGTGACTCCTGACCCAACACAGAGACTGTGCGAGTCTCACTCACCTGAACAGTCCCCACACACAGCAGAGGAGGGGAGTTGCTGTTAAAGCGGAATAAAGCTCAAATCACACAGGCACCTCTGAGTGAGCAGGCAGGGATTTGTGTGTGCCCAGAGCCAGACAGCATTTAAGTCACATGTTACTCGAGCAAAGAGGCCAGGAGGTCCTGGCTACCTTTTCACCCACACATCTCTTACCTGATTCAGGAGCAGCAGTGGCTCCAGCCCAGCTGAGGGCACCTCACAGACATGTTCCCACCAGCCAGCTGATGGTGAGCCAGCTCTGCTGCTCAGCACAAACAGGCAGAGGAGTGCTGGGCTTTACCTGCCCCTGGAGAGCCCAGGCAGCACTGGCGTGTGACTGCTCCCTCCTGCCTGTGAACATACCCATTTAGGGGGGTCTCCCCTGGCTATCTACACTCTTCTGCCTGATGGGTTGTGGTACTGCTTGGGATACAAAGACATCCCCACCAAGCTACCATCCTGTCTCAGCATCTCTCCTTCATCCACTTCCACCAGTCTCCTATTGGCTTGCATGGGATTCTCAGCAGGCACTGAGCAATCCTCCACAACGTCTGCTCCCTTCATCAGAACGAGGACTTTGTCCCTTTATCAGACCAGTTTCTTTGTCTAAACTCATATAACAATGAATATTCTACAGGAAAACTGATTGCACTTCTTCCATACATCACTCTAGACATACACAAAAGTCAGGGGGATGCGGGAAGGAAAGACTGAAAAAGAATGATCACTTGTTGTAAAAAATGAATATACTGAAGCATCCACTGCAAAGTCTCAAAATTTATCCTTCACGTCATGTTATACAAAGCTTTTCTTAAAGTATCAGTCTTTAGGTCCACACAACTTTGTAAAAGCTCTTTAATATATTTTTAATTGTGATGGTTTTCACTCTGCCTTAGGTGTATACACACACAGAGAGTGGAAAAAGTTAAAATGTTGCTATTTTTAATGTCTTGTGACTGCGTGGAATGTGAGCCAAGAATTTTTAAATAGCTGATGTTGAAATTACTGTACGGCAAAACATTAGTTTAATAAAAGGCATCATATATTCCTCTCAGTTACTTTAGAAATCATGCCATCTTTATAACAGCCAGTGTACTACAGTGTAACATTTCAAAAACTTATTAGAAGACATTATTCCAAACACAGAATGTTTAAAACGCCACCTAAATGATTTCACTACAGACAAAACTACAGGAAGATATTAGCAATTTTATAGTTAAATTAAGGGTGGTGCAAAAGATAGATTTACCACCACCCTTATAGTGAGCCAAAGACAGACCTATTAGTTCAACCAAAAAGCTCCCAAAGCTAGAAGAGTCACAGCTATCTCACATTCATGATGCGGATGCAGTAGACAGAACTGTGCATTAAGTGAATCTACACTGAAAATGGATCTACAGTGTTCAGCCTCATCAATGCCTTCCCTGCAGAGGACTCCCAGTCCTCCAGCTGATACACGTAAATTAGATTATTTATAAATTATAAATTACACGTGACACACAGACTCTAGGTGCAGTTTCCCCATTAGTGCAAGAGAAGCGCAGACTGTGCAGGCCATAGTCCCAGCTTCTCCACGCTCACCATTCCCACCAGCGCTCTTGTGTTGGTGCTGATATCCTCACAAGTCTGCTGGAACAGCCATGTGATTTTGCTAACAACAAACAATCCCATCCCAAACATCCCAATTAGTTTTCAGTCAGACAGGCCGCCTGCTCCAGCTGGCTGCAGAGCCACACAAGCACAAGGGTGACGCTGGAGAAGCGGTGGGAGCGGATAGCCAGGGAGGCCAGTAGCTCTCCTTGGAGGAAGCAGCTCAGCCTCTGCTCTCAAAAACAAACCTTAAATCCATGACTCTGCAGCTAATCTGACAGCAAATCACCAAATGCTGGCTATGCCTCAGATCAGCTCTTCTCACCATTATCAGTTGATCCACTCTTTTCTTATTCCCCTCCTCTTCCCCCCCCCCGCCAATCTAGCCATCCAGATCGGCTCACTGGGACATCAGACCAGCACCAGAAAAAAGCAGCAGCGCGGCACCACAGGGGTCTCTCTGTAACATGAAGACACTTTCTCATGTTCTCTGCTAAATCATGGGGTACTGTCATGGCCCCGCAGGTACAGAAGGCTAATAAAGATCCAGCCACCTAAGAAATCACATGCTCAATAGTACAGATCTGGTCATCTAGGAAATCAGACTCACCCCGGTACAATTTTACTTCTCTCTTGGGTCCAGCCCCAAAAGCAAGTAATCCTGAACCAGTAATTAAGTCCAGTGACAAGTCAATCCTCATCACTATGCTGAGAACGTCTACTTCTCCACCACCTAATGAATGCCACAACTGTGACTTCCCACTGTCTGGACAAGCGAGGATGTCGTTAAGAAGCAGCTAAAATCCAGCTGCTGAGCTAATTAAAACATCTCACGTTGATCAGCATAGGGAAATTCTTTCAGGAATTGCTCTCTAGCTGTTTCTTCAACCACTTATTACATATTCATGTGCTTGTCACTGTCATACTCGGGGATCATATTTTAGCTACCGAGCCTTCAATTTTAAGGCAGAACACAGGCAGGAAGTCAAAGCAGATCATGGCAGCAGATGATAACATTTCACACTCCGATTCTCACAGCAAACTAGAAGTCACGAGGTTGCAACACTTTCCACACTTAATAATGTCCAGCTTAGATCTTGAACCTGAAACACCTCCCAGATTTTTTGTGAATCAGTCACTCAGCTCATGTGCACCCGGAATTAACTCTTCCCTGATCTAGAGCTACAGACATGCTAGCCAGGTTTCCCCTCGCATTTTCTTTCAGGTAACAACGTGAGCTGAACTGCACCTTGTCCCCAAAGATAACTGTACGAACTGTACGAACCCATTCCAGAGAGGCAAATCCTCAGAGCATGATTCAAGTCATTTTCTGTCTTCATTGTACACTGACTGATTTCAGCTCGCAATAAGATGTACGTTACAAGAACAGAGGGCCCTACTTTCTGAAGAGTTTGGCCCTCCTGTAACAGCTACGAAGATTCTCCTCTATGCCATCTATCAACACATTTTTACTCACTGTTGTGATAAGTCTGCTACTATGTTTTGAATAAAGTTAATAAATAGTATTTATGCTTTAGAAACAATTTAACCTTGCTAGTAAATATTTCTAGCAGCAGCAAGCACCTATAATTTTAGCAATAGCATAATAGCAATGTAGCACTGTAAATGTAAATGCAAGTATCACTGAATTGTCATAGTGATAATGACAGGATATTTGGGCCCAGCCAGCAATATATTCAGACACAAAAGTAAGTTAAAAAACCAAAGGGAAGAACCAGCTCTTTCAGATAAAACAACTTAGTTGTAAACTGCAGCTTCTTCTGATGGAAATTCTTTACCATTAAAGTCTAAGTAGTTTCTGCATTTGCAAATGGCAAAGATGAGAGTGCCCTACTTCTACGCTCAAACAATACAAAACAAAGCTTGTTTCTGAAGAACGGTTCTTTGGTTCAATTATTTGCAGTAGCATTTCAGTCAGTAAATCAAAGCCCTCTCTAGCCACTGACAGGACATACATCTCTGCTTCATACATCTCTGTACATCAAATACAATCTGGTGGCTGAGTGAGGTCCAGAACCTTTGCAATTGACATCACAGATGAATAAAACCTGGTTTAATCATGAAGAATGAGCAGGACAAAGGCATAAAGAAAACCTGTTGATCTCGATCCACAGGATTCAAGGTATCTTTACAAGGCTTTCACTATTATAAAGTATGGATGTTAGATTCTCTTCAAATAGTCTGTGTACTTCATAGAACATAAAAGTATAGTGTTACGGTTATCTTTATAGTTTTGTAAAGGGGGAAAGTGGTATGTGAATGAAGGATTAATGATTACTAACAGAACAGATAATACTTTATAACAGTGAGTATCTTCAATCCCTAATAAACTGGTTACCTCCAGATCAACAAGGAGAAAATAAAAGAATAGGGTGGGTGGGGGGAAATCACCCAAAGTAGTACAAAGATGGGTGTATTTCGGGTGGCCTTTTGAAAACACAGAGGCTGAGCATCTTAGGAATAGAAACACAACAGGGCACGGCTCCAGAGAGGAACAGCAGGAACAAAAGGGTGTTGACTGCAAGGGCGAGAACTCAGCAGGACCCAGAGGATGCATGAGCTGGAGGTGAGGAATCTGGAGGAAAATGCTCAGTGCTTGCAAGCATACAGACTTCAAAGACTTCAGAGTGGTAATGAAACCGAAGGAACAAGGTATAGGTGTTTCTTATATTGCCTAGGCCTGTTTGTTTCCTGTGTAAAAATAATCTGTGTAAAATATAGGCCCATTTGCTTCAGCTATTGCGCATCCTTTGAGGAAGAAACTAGTGCATGTATGAGTAAGGAGCTTCTGGGGAATCTTTAGGCACCTTAAAGCCCCTGGTAATTGAGTCTCACTTCGAAGGGACAGTACCAAATAGCTTCTACACTCAGCAGTTAAGATCGTATCTGGATCCCACCCAGTCAGAGATTAACAGAACACAATTCCAGCTCTGTAACTTAAAAGCCAGCCATTTGAGAAGAACATAAAATGTAAAGTTCAACTGCAGCCACAGAACTGAGATTACAAGAAGCACTGGAAGCTGGTGTGACCCCAGTGCCAAAAAATCAGCTGAGCACCTTTGAGAATTTCAAAGTATGACAATGGCCAATGCTGAGCTCTTTGACAAGTCCCATCCAGTAGGATTTCCATGCTCCTTTAGGCTAATTCAACCTCTTTCTAGGCCATTCAAGTCAAATAAGCATCATAAAATGTGTTGGAGTTTAAGCCTCATCTGATTGAGGAAAAAAAAAGGAATTTGCTCCTTGTTTTAATTATAGTAGTATGTTGAGAGCAAAGATAATTGTTCTGAAAGGACAGTCTATAAAACAGATGTATTAATACATATGCATCAAATATAGTGAAGTCTTAACTCCGCTTTTAAAAACAAAAAAACCAAAAACCCTTCTACACTGTAAAT
Organism: Rhinoptilus africanus; assembly: GCA_013400135.1. Classification (NCBI taxonomy): domain Eukaryota; kingdom Metazoa; phylum Chordata; class Aves; order Charadriiformes; family Glareolidae; genus Rhinoptilus; species Rhinoptilus africanus. The sequence goes on from VXBO01007027.1 coordinate 37,923, forward strand.
GTGAACCAGCAGCCAAAACCAATGTGTGTAAGAATATTACAAGGTCATCTGTATAAAGAGACATATGGGCTTCAAAGGGCCCATTTGTATTTATAAATAAAAGAAAATAAATCATTAAGCAAGCAGCAGACTCATTCTCAACCCTCCCATGTTAAAACCTCACAAAAGTAAAACTATCTTCATGTGTGATCACATCTTGTTCCAATGGACTGTTGACTCACCCAGTTACACCCTACAGTACGTGAGGTCCATGAACTTGTAATAGTGGCCCTTACAGAAAGCACAGTCCACAGAAATTGTAAAATTAAATCTCATAACCACACCCTTCACTAGACCTGTCTTTCCAGAAAGGGCCCTGCATGCAGCTCAGTCAGAGAAATGGCATCTTTGCCTATACATTCTTCCCTTGCCCTTCCTCCAAAAACACTGAAACACTTCCTTTTCTTCTATACCACAGATATTGACAGAGCTTTTGGTTTCAAAATACAGAAAATGATTTCTCAGAAACTTGTACTACATAACAAATCATACATGCATACACGTCTAGGTCTACAACATTTAACTCTGTGTTTAAATATAACCTTAAAGTCCAGTCCTTTTTATTAATTCACAAAGATCCAGCAACTCTGAGACTAAGGTCAACCACTCCCAAAAGATACGCACTAAAGATTTTTTTCAAGTCTTGTAATTCCTACTCTACAAGGATGTAGGTAAGGTATAATGTATAGGTAAAGGTAATATCTTTGTTAGCCCAAGTTGGGGAAAAAAAGACAACTTTTTAGATACTCAAAATCTTTTCCAAGGGTGAAACAGAAGCGTCAACCATCAGAGTCAAACAGATTTTTAAAATCACACCTACATCTTCAAAACTCAACTCGCATCGACCCCAAACACACTGCAAAACCCTCACAGGTGGCGACAGCACTGAATTTGCTGTAAGAGCACTCAAAATACCTACCTCAACAACCAAGAGAAAGCCTTTAGTCACTGGGGACACTTCTCCAGTGAAACAGATCTCATCTTTGAGCAAGTCACCATTCAAACTTACTACAAGACAAGAACTTCCTCCACCCTCAATCATACACCTGTCTGTCTTACGACATCACAGACTTCAAATTATATGACAAATCAGTAAATACTGCAGCCCCTAATGGGTGGTTATAGCTTGGAAGAACTAATCCCTATCATCACCTTTCCCCACTCAACTAAATTCAGCTTCAGAAACAAACACCTTGTAGAACAGATTGAACCGGACCTTTCTGGAGCAACAGTCACAAGAAATACCTTGCCAAAACATTTCACAGCCACAGAAATCAATGTCCCTCCCTAGCCTGTAAGAGTCCGCAAAACACGTACCTCTTTCATATGCTCCTCCATGCGCTTCAATCAATGCACCATATGCCATCAGGTAAATTAGGCCAAGGAAATTAAGAGCCACAAAGTATCAGGTTCAGCTCACAGAGGCGACTCAACAAACAGAAAAAACAGGGACCAGTGTGGTTACCCTTCTCTCTTAACAACCGCTTCATCTCTGACCCTTGATTACAAATCTTGACGAAGACAGGCTTAGAAAATAATATTTCTTTTAAAAAATGAAATCTCCAGTGCAGCTCAAAGGCTCTGGATTCAGATAACATAACAGGTAATTTCTCTTACCTCCAGTCTCAGTGATGACCTTAATTCCAAAGGCAGTAAATTGTTCCTGTCCTTATTCTCATGTCAGCCAACAACCTTATCCCCCTCTGCCCTTGCTAATATGCCTCTGAGCCTCCAGAACTAATAGTGACCTTTTCCTTAAGGCTGCCTAATTGATTAACACGATCTATTTAACTCCAGAACAACAGCATTTTAACTTTATCAGGAAGCTTTGCTAGCTATAAGGAATGACAGCTCAGTCTCTTACACTACAGGGCATAGAAAGCATTATATAAAACCAGCAGACATCAAGTCTCAAAGAGTCAAAGTGACGTTTCAGCACGCAACATGAGGTTAAGCTGTGGCACTGCTTGCCACAAAACACTGCGGCTGCTAAAAATGTATATGGATTTTAAAAAAACTAAAGAAAATCCATTGAGAGGATTTATTAAATCCTCTCAATTTATTATTAAATACAAAGCATCACCTCTCTCAGAGACCCAGGGCTACACAAATCTGGAAGCTGACAGAATGCATGTATACTTTCCAATGCCACTTGTTTTTTCCTTATCTTCTTCCTTAGGCTTCAACTACACATAAGCAAAGACAGAATAAGAATACTGAAATAGGTGGACTTTTGGTCTGCTCCACAAAGGCCATTTTTAAACCCTTAGTTGTCTTTCAGGATGGAAGGAGGTCCCCTGTCTGAAAGCTTGTCCATTTTTTCCAGTTACTTCCGTTGCTCTAGTAAGATAAATTTTTAGATAAAAGGACAAATCTTGGACTGTTTACTTTTTTAAGACATATGAAAATCCTGGGGTTCTTTTAATGTGAAAATAATCTCAGCAATTTCTATTTTACACCCTCCAAGAATGTTAATGATTTTGTTTTCGATTGTCATTCAAGTACATCTGCACTACACTAAGCAAAATACCTGTTTACCACCTGCAGCAAGGCAGTTACTGCACTAAGAAGTTCATTTTGTCTTTTCAAATACTAACAGATATAATTTTAAAAACCTACAAAAGACAGTATGGGAGCAGTAATTAAAGGAAATACAGAGAAGTGTGTCATCATTTCAGATCTGTCCTCGATGGAAAAAAAAAAAGAAATGCTGTCATTAACAGAAAGCATTGGTAGTCTGTTCACACTCTAAAATCTTAATTTAGGAGAACACATTCCCTTGTCAAGAGCCTCAGAAGGAAGAAGATAGATTGGGCAGTAATGCAAATAATCTTCTGTCCTATACACCAGTAAGGATGGACACCTAAACATGAGGAGGAACTTCTTTACCGTGAGGGTGGCAGAGCACTGGAACAAGCTGCCCAGGGAGGTGGTGGAGTCTCCGTCTCTGGAGACATTCAAAACCTGCCTGGACGCGTTCCTGTGTAACCTGCTCTAAGGTGGCCCTGCTCTGGCAGGGGGATTGGACTAGATGATCTACTAAGGTCCCTTCCAACCCTATGATTCTGTGATTCTATGATTCTATGAAGGTGTAGTGAGAGAGCCTCTCCTGCAGGTGTCATTACTGTACTTGGCCCATGATACTGTCCTCTTCCTTCCTAGCTGCCCAACCTTCACCTGTCAGGAGCTCTACATGATTTTAGCAATTCATGGACATAGTATTATAGAAGGAGCAGTGGAAACAAGCTAGTAAAAACCCACAATGGTCTTAAAAGCAGTTGCCCAAAAGAAACTGTGTTCTTGGTAGAGGAGGGAAACTTCATGAACTGGAGCAATTATAAAATGATATCAGGATTGTTTGAACGAATACTGTATTGATACTAGATGCTGGTGTGTGAGGGGATAGGGCAGCAGAAGTCCAGACTACATGGAATAGAAGAATTATAACAGTAAACCCCAAGCTATTTCTTTCCACTAAGCATTTATTCCAAGCAAAAATATTGCTTCATATAACACAAGATCACAGATGTACTTCTTTTGCTTGAACTAGGTATTATGTTGCAGATCAAAAGAGAGATTTAACAAAGTAATCATTGTTTGTGATTGGAAGACTATGATTAAATTTGGACCTTCTCTTTAATCAGAAGTCAACCCCTATCTCAAGCCTCAGGAGATGGCGACATCCACTATACCCAGAACAGATGACAAACATCTCTTTAACAACTCTCCCAAGATTAAGATGTGGCTATGCATTCTTATAAAGACCATACTTACATGAATACTTTCTACATTGAGGGTTGTGTGGTCTAATTTCAGCCCTTTGTAGCAAGGGACCTGCCTGTGACCTGCCTTGACTGTAGCCTTCAAGGGTACAGGCAACATGACTTTTTGTACCACTGAATCTTTGTTCTCTTCCTGAAGCTGAAGTAGTTGGAAACAGATGCAAAAGCAGCTCATCCTTGTCTACACTAAGGGCTAGTGCTAGCTCAGTTGAGCCTGTGGTTTGTCACAGGTGTCCAAAACCAGGACAAATCCCATATGTAAACATGGCCTAAATTCAAATGGTGATACCTGCACTGAGCAAAATACTGCTTTTGAAAAGAGAAGTTTTGTAGCAAAAGCAGAAAGGCGGTGTCTCACAAATGATAGGATCAGAGTATAAAGTACAGCTGTGCAAACTGCACAGCAAGCATTAGAAATACAGGATGAAGGAAGAAACTATCAATGTGACAGGCCTCACCATGAATATTTTTCTCCCATGATGTAATGAGAATGCAACTGAAACATGGTTTGAAAGAGTACTTGATCAATCATTCCTATGATCAACCTGCCAAAACAGACACTATTTAAGGTAACCTATTACCTATACTGAACTGATCTGCAGACACCAAAGAATAACTTGCAATGAAATGACAAAGTAGATGAGCAGTACAGAAAAAGAGAACAAAAAAAAAAAAAAGGAAGAAGTAACAATCTCTTCTCTCTTGTGCACATCAGAGTAAGAGGCCGTGGAAACAAACACAATATAACTGCAAACTGAGCTCTCCCACTCAAATTCCAGAGGTGAACAAATATATAGGTACTGACCTGAGCCTAGACAGAAACCTACACAAATCCTTAGGGAAATAAACCAAAGCTCAAGTAACAGCTCCAGCACTCTTAAAATATCAACGTGAAATTCTTTCGGAGAGAACCAAACTACTACTACTTCTGAGTTGGAAGGTTACAACCTGCTGAGTCTGCCTCCTCAGCCCTGACACATATCCCATAGGCTTCCCCTAGCAGCTGCTGCTTCTCCTTCTCTGTTTTCTTTGAGACTATTACAAATACCTTTGGAAAGAATTCTCTTCCAGCCCTCTTTCCCATCCACCAGATGAATTTCATGTGCTATTTGTGATTGAAATGTCTTGGGGAAAAAAAAAAGGAATAATCATAAAGCAGAATTATAACCATGCCTGATTAATTTTGCCCATCACATGTTACTTATAAACAGAGAATTCCACTTCTCCCCAAAGCTTCCATCCAGCTCAAAGCAGGGTTAAAAGTCCAAGCCATATGGGTGTTTTAAAGAGAATTATTGCCATTTGATAGGGAAAAATTGAAATCTTGTCAAAATGCCCTTTAAAAGCTCTGTGATTAAAAAAACTGCAATGTGTAATTGTGTGGTTCCTGAAACCACCTTTTCTAGAACTAAGGTCTATCATGGTTGTTTATGCCCCAGACAATTCTCCTAATGCACAAGGAGAGCAGCCTTGTGTCTGGATGGTCCTCAGTACCTTCTACAGGACTCTCCTCCAAAAAGCAATGGGACCTTGAAACTTGCTCATGTATACAAGATGCCCAAAGGAGCACTGAAATTCTTTCAGTAAAGAAGGAGGGTCAACCCTTTTCTCTTCATTCCTTCAACAACCATCTCGTTCTCAGCATTATTTTCCATTATGAATTAGCATAAGCACTGGAGAGCAGCCCAGACAACGGAAGGAGTTGTTCAGGGTACCAAAGCAAACAGTCCTTCAAAATTCCCTTTGCAGAAACCAGGAACAGAGAGCTCTTCTATTAAAACAAATCCCTCTTCTCTGTTTAGGAATAAGGAATCTGGAAGGCTGGCTAGGATGTGCCCTTCACAATAACTCTTTACCACTATCTGTGAGATGAATAGCCAAAAATCCCCAATGCAACAGTGATGAATTGTTGGCGTTAAAACAAACACCAGCAACAACAGGGTCTAGATACCCACATGATTCCCAATTGCCAAAAACTAGCCTGAATCCATCTGCCATTTATTCCTCTGCTCTGCCTGTGATATTTTTTTTCCTCATTTGCAGATAAGTCTAAACTGAGCAGCAAAAATTAACATTGCAAAGAATAAATTAAACTTAATCATTTATCGTGGCAAAGAAGCTGTCAAAGAAATATGCTGTGCAAAATTGCTCCAGCTTATTCTACTCCCAGGAGGAGCATCTCTGACATGCACAGCACGTGCTGCTGACCAGAAACACATGATAAACAAAAGAAAGACACATAAGCAGATTCCAATCTCAAGTTTCACCAGTTTAAATCCACACTAAACCAGTGGGATTTCACCACGCTCCAAGTGACTGAGACCAAAATTTAGCACTCAGAACAAAAAAAAATAAATGGAGCCACATGATCCTATTTTTTAGATACCAACAACAGAAGTCACGATACCAAGCCCCTGTTTCAGCTCTGCCATTGATTTATGTGCGAGTTACAAGAAATCGCTCTGTCCCCCTCTGCTGAACCTGCTTCACCTCTAAAGTGGAGACACAGCTATCTTTTTCCCTGGGAGATCAGCCTTCTGATCCAACTAACCACATAAGCACTGATAACAGCCCAAAGGAGGGAATGAGATCCTTCCTGCTGGAGTGGCACAAGCTAAGCTCAGCTCAGGGCAATTGTGAAACTGCACCCCAAGGGTTTGGGAAGGAGACTTCTTATTACATCAACTTCTGACCTACTGGGAGCGTACAAAAGCAGGACCTTCCTCTTTTTACAACCTAAAAGCATGCTTAGCCTAAGAGTAATGTGCTACTCCTTAGCCTTAAAAATCGTAAAAGCTAAATATAAAGAATTGAACAGTAAAACAAGCGTCATCCTCCAACATTTGTTCTTTCTTCTACACACAACCCTTCCCTTTCAGATGGAGCATGAGCAAGGTTCAAAGTCCCAAACTTCAGATTTGTATTACAGCCTGTAACACTGGCTGGATTGGTAAAAGCCTGAAATTTTGGAACAAAATTGCATTTTGGAACAGCTGCATTGACAAGGTAATGCAGACACTGACCGCAGACAATACGAGGCTTTTGAATGACAGCAATGAAAAACTGTATTTCAGGATGCTTGTGGGAATGAAGCTGGTCCCTCTGGATATAAAGTAGTCCAGTGAATGAACTAAAGAACTAGATTCATACTGGTTCTTTTGTCACTGTCTCCCACAACATTACCATTTGGAAATCGAGTTAGTACGAGACAGACAAGCAGCTTGTAAGTGGGCTGAATCTCTCTGGGCCTAATCTCTCTCTCGTGGGAGTGTTTCAAGACTTGGCTAGAAAAAGACATCGTTGGCCTGATTTAACATTAGCAGCTTCCCACTATAAGCAAGATGTTGAACTACATAACCTGTACAGGCCCCTTCCCACCATTCCCACCATTCTGTGATTTCTCTGTACAGAAGCAGCAGTAGCATCAGAAGTCTCTCCACACTGTCTATTTGACTAAGGCACAACAGAGAAGCTGAGGTCTTACGCCGGGTTACAAGAGCACCTCTCACTCTTTCCAATGCCCAGTTCCAACACAGTACCCTGGATTTTAAATTTACTTAAAATACACAATATCTCTTAAATGGCCACCAAAATTAGCAGTGAAATTACTCCTGAGGACAAAACAACTCAAGATGTTAAGCGCACAATGTCAGCAGCAATTTGTGAGAGGCTTCAAACTAGAACCCCAGGCTTCAGGCATTAGCAGCTAGCAAGATTTCTGCAGCAGAAGGAAGACTCTCATATTCCCCTTCAGATATACAAAGCTGTAATTATTAAATTCCAGCCATAATGGTTACAACATAGAAAATCTCATTACTTTCTGTTTTCTTAATACCTCAAAAGCATATTGATTCATAAAAGCACATGGGTAAAGTGAGTACATTCTCAGGCCTGTGCCTTAAGACTCCCTTCATGCTCTGGTAAAGTCTTAAAATCTTAACTAAAAGCTGTCTTTTAGGCTTCACAGATGATCTGGGAAAACGCATTCTTAAGATACAGTCAAACCAATACTGTAATATTTATTAAACACAATTTCACGAGATTATCATTATATAGCAGAGGAAACAGAAATGTAGAGAAGCTTTCACTAATGGAATTCTGCTACACAAAAAACCCTAAAACCAAGGTAAGATACAAAATACCATTCACAAAAATGATAGCTTGATTTACCAGATGCGCACTAAAGGGATCTGTAGCCCCTTTGATCAGCCACTCAAGTGCTTCTTTATAAAGGAACAAAAGACGGGTTGTGTCTATTTGTATTGTTGACTTGATGTATTTTAAATAAAAAAGCCCAATTTCGTTCAATCAAATGAAGGCAACCAGCCATAAAAGAACAATCAGCAGGCAGAGTATATGCCAGTAAAACCTAGAATCTACTTCTAGAAATGAACTAATTATTTTTTCCCCCTCCCCATTTTGAGGGCAAGCTTCCTCAGTAGACTCCTGGATTTTAAAAACCAAAATCTCTTACTTGGCTTCAAGTGACTGATACACTACTAAATCTCTCTAAATTGTTGCAGTGTTTAGCTACCTTCATCCTCTCATCTCCAAGGTCAAGGCAAGTACAATGAACTGTATCACATTACAAGACTGTGTTTCCAGGATTTTTTCATCCATAATCCTTACCCCAAAGGAAAAAAAAATAAAGCATAATGAAATTAATCCAATTCCTTCTATGAAATCTACTCCTGTTCAGGGATTAACTGCAAATAATGTGGATGCCTGCAATCTTCTATTACTATCATATAATTTTCAGTTTGAAAACATTATGAGACATCAGGCTAAAGGGTCTCCTTCTTTTGACCTTATTGACCTGTGCTACAGCAGTGCATGACCTGAAGCTATCAGAGCCAACAATGCGCGACCTGACAGCAAGATCAAGAAATAATGATAATTACAGATCACTGTTGCCAGTCTAGATATATTTTTAATACCGTATGAAATATAACAATTGAAGGATGGTTAATATTAGGTCATGAAATTAAATGTCTCTTGATAAAAATTTAACAGAGCAATAAGTATTATTTGGATTCAGGGAACATCTGTTTTGATCTTACTAATGTGCTAATATTTAACAAAAAAAAAACAACCAGTGCAGAGTGGTACATGAAAAATATATCTAAAATATAGCCCTGTTCTGCTACTCCTCGCTTATCTAAACTCTCCTGTGTGGCAGATGGTTGTTAATTGCCAGAAGAGGCAAAAGATAGTGTATAAACGCACATTTTGTAAGTATTATCTAGCATCTGTTTCCCTCCTCTTAAAGCATTACCTATGGTCTTTGGTTCATCCAGTCCCAAAATTTCTTCCCAGTGTCATGCTAGATCCCAGTATTACAACTTAGAATACTCCACCTTCCTGTAGCATCTCTCCCATACTAAACATTTAATAGGCTAGTAACAAAACTGGAATATCTGTCAGAGGTTCTGATACCCCTCCTATAATAAAATGAACTACATTAAAGACCATTTATGTACTCTTATGTCTAAAACAGTTTTTTATGTCCTTTTCATTGCAAAGGAACTATATCTGAGCTGCGTTTTAAAACTGTTCCTGCTTCATTGTATATGAGCTCTTCATCCCTAATACTGTGAAGACTCAAGCACAACCTGATCTAGAAATACACAGAAACATGTAAGAACATGGTGTTGGAAAGGACAAGATTTAGACCCCTGCAATGAGAAGAAATATTGTCATGTGGTCTTTTTATTAGGCTGATCATGTTCCAGACTAAAACTTAACCTTACAGAGCCTGAGGAGGAATTGGTAGTGGTGGTTGGGCTTTTTTTGGTCTCTTCTTATCCCAGTGTTCCACAATTATGATTAAACTGGACAGACTTGTGGGCAACATCCACACCCACTATTTCATCCCAGAATAGCTACCTTTCTTAAGGCTCATTGCATATGTCTTCATCTGGCCAGCTAGGATCTCCACGTCCATCTCCATTATTTTAAAGTGCAGAAAATTCTAGTGCAGAAATTCTTGTTACTAGACCTTGACTCCAAGTACAACGACCTGCAGGGTCTTTTTTGTTCCACTTTAGATCATGAGAGGGATGGTATGTTGTGCTTTAAGAGACGCATCCCGCAACATGCAGCTTAAGGAAAGAGTAGACAAGATGCCTTTGAGCCACTGTATTTTCTCCTTCCCTTGTCATGAGCTGCTCCCAGAGAGTAAAGTGTCATGGCTCTACTAGCTCATCATAAAATGGCATAAGCCATAAAACTGTCCCCAGTGGAACTCAAACAGCTCTGAAATGCTGCCTATGTTACAAGAGAAGTGTGCTTTGCACTTTTAATTAAGTCTTGTATACTTCACTATTCAGTTTTCCCTCAGTTCTTACAGCAATGGCCTCTGGTCTTCATGAGGCTGCAGCTCTTTTCCCAGAGATGATATGGCCAGACTGGGGATAAGAATCTCACCCAGCAATTTGTCACCACAGGATTATGCTTCCAACTATAATGAGAGATGAACCACAGAGTGCTGCACTATCAATTAGCAGAGTACGTCATCTAAGTAAGGCAGGCTGCTCCTGTTCTGGCCTAGAAGCAGCAGCAAGCAATACACAAAATGACACTACCCTTTAAACAATGACTTTTCTTCCTCATAGCTCATCCTGGAAAGCAGAGCTATCATGACATGATGGCCAGTGAGACTGAGAAGTGGGCAGAAGATACACAGATATGGTTAGAAAGCATGTGCACTACTGACAGGAATGAAAGACTATTGGAAGCTGCATTTTTCTCAACATTATGAGCAAGTTACATTACACTGATATTGTCTATGTGCTTTCCACGTGAGAATCTGTAACCCAGACAACTTAGGGCTGTGTTTTATTGTCAGGGCTAGTCCACATTTGAAATTCCAATTCCATGGAAAAAAATCCAAAGTTTTATTTTGCTTTTGGTTCCAAATTAGAACTTCTAAAATACACTCCAAAGCAAAAAGGTACTGGTGGGAAGGACAAGCCAGAAAAAAGGGGGACAGACTGAAACTGTTTCAACCTTAAAGTAAAAATTTTGATAAAATTAGTTTTCCTTTTGATAATGATTTGGATCTATTTGACATTATTTTATTATGACATGATCTAATACAAGTTCAAACATGCAGACTGTAACTGCATAATTTTAAGAAAAAAAGTTAAGTATTTTAATTATAAAAGGAAATACAGTGATTGATGTTTTAAGTAGATATAAGTGATCAAAGACAAAGGCAATACTCCTCTGCAATTTAAACGCACTGCTGGTAACAGCTACGGTGCTGTTGTGGATATGGGAGGGAAGGGGAAAAGCATCCTCTCTTCCATCACATCACACAGTAGATACAACACATCAGCTGTGCTGTAAGAAGAGGCTACAGTTCCCTCTGTTCTTCTAGCTGTAAAAGCTACCCCACTGTACTGTAAAAATGGAACGAAAAAATCAGACTGTAAAAATCAAATGAAAGGGTCATGTCATGTCAGAAGGCTGGACACCAGGGGCATCCTTTGGAAAGGCTTTTCACAAAGGAGTGGGAGAGCCAGGGTTAGCTGGTCTGCTCTATCGCTTTGCTTCATTAAAATCCCATTACCCACCACAGGATATGGATGAGATCCTATTCCCAGGTGGAGAACTGAGAGGGAGAGTTTGGAAATAAGGCAAAAGAGAAAGAGATCTTTTAAAAACAAGAGAATAAGAAGGAGAACTACAGAATATTGAGAAGCTTAAGGGAAAATGTGGCCTTGCAAATCAATAGGTTAGGAAGTTCATGGCAACTGCTGATGGAAATTGTAAATAAACATTAAATGTTTGGGTGTGTGTTTTGATTAATACTAATTTGTTTGCTTCTCTCAATTTTGAAACCTTAGGTATGATGGTATCAGAGTTAATGGAATAAATGATAAAGTGTTGCTATTCTTGACTGAACCAAGAATCATTTTCCCTGCTACAAAAGCAAACAGTCCAAAGAATACAGAAATAAGCGTCAGGAGGTCTTCTCATCTTAAGTCACAGTTTTACCAGACAATCTTGTGTGTGATACTTAAACAAGCCTTTCAGATTTTAAGTGCGTACAATTACAGCGTAGTAAGCCCTGTTAATTCCTTGGAAAATTTTGCCCATCAGGAATATAAAACAATCACCTTTAACACAAAGTTATTTTGGTATTTCATTACTGTTACCAAAACAGAGAAGTAGAATGGCATTTTTATTTTTCTGGCTAATTTCCTAGTTCATCCCATAAAAGGAAAAAATTAAAGAAAAAAGCAAAAGAATGGAAGAATAAATACAGAAATACGGTTCTTACCCTGAAGAGCGGCAGTCTGGTTTATTTCTTTCAGAGCGATCTGTGAGAAAGGAAGCATAGTATCAGCACAAAAAGTTGGATGTTCTTTGGCAATACTAGTGCAGAAGTCTTAAAAGAACTGTGACACCTTATGACGAGCAAAACCAAAAGCTGATTCTGTTACAAAACTTTTTCTGCACTGGACTACTTTGCCTGAGACCAAGCAAAACTACTGGAACTTTAACGTTTGTTAAAATTCCTCTACTCAAAACACAGTGTATTTAACGTTTTGTATTAATGCTTTGGAAGCTTCCCCTCCCTTTAGCTAAAATGAATAGGACTTTAGTTTAGGGTAAAAATAAGGGAGAGGGAAGAGGAAAAAAGAGAAACCACAGATTACTCAGCGCAAAAAAATCATTCCATGAATCATGGCTGGCAGAGTTCCCTGACAGGATGGGAGAAAAATCAGCAGTTGGTTGCAGCAACATCTGCAAATACACTGAATCCAGTGCAGCCCCATCATTAACTCTTCACCTTCTGGGTGCTATAGATACGGAATCTTTCTTTGTTTTCAGAAAGGGTTTTGTTTATCCAGTAAGTATTTCAAGTAGCTTATTTGCACTAATGAGATTGACTCACAAAGAAAAAGCTACACAGTACAATCATATCAACTCGGATGAGCTTCTTTTGCTGAACAATTTATTAGTTGCTAAAGCCATCTTTAGATATATTTCTAAAATGTTTTTGATTTTTGAAAGGTCCAATATGCAAAGAAAGTATATATAACTTCTAAGAGTTAAGATTACCACATAAGCATTACAAAATAACCACTGTGTTGTTATTAGAATTCACATATTATCGGTTATATTTTAAGTCCAAAATATCCCTGTATGACCTTTGAACTACCTGAAAGAAGCAACTGAGATTTGTGTTCTTCTAAAATACATCTATTCTAAAATTAAAGGAGGTTTTAATAATTTATTACAGGAAGAGCCACTATGCAATTAGAAGGCTATTCTTACAGCTAAATATAAACTCCACTGACCATGGTAATTTTCCTTCTGATTGCAACTGTGTGTATTTTAAAAAGCAAGCTATTTTTCCTATGTTAGTAAACACTTGTCTATACAGAAGAATAAGAGTCTTCCTAAAAAATATTTTCATACTCACAGGTTGTATTTTTAACCATAAAGCTTTGCATTTGAAATAAAATTTGTTCTCTTAATAGCATACATTTGTTTGTGTAGTTTTATCTCATGTACAGATTAAATATTTTCTTCTCCAAGTTTTATGTGCTCATTTGATTATGTTTGCATTAAAAAGGTAAAAAATTATTGCACGTCAACAGTGCTTAAAGAAGTATCTAATGCTTTTTTCCGTCCACAGGTGCTCCTATTGAGCTGTCATAGCCACACAGTGTATAATTTATTGTGTTTCTGACTCACAGCGATCTCCATTTCATCATACCATGTGCTACTGTTAGCAAGAAACAGCATGGTACAGCTCAAACCAGAGCTGCAGCAACAGTTGTTCAAATACAGACAGAAAGGCTCCTTCCATCCTTACCATGGAACCTCCTTACCTGTGAGCACTGAAAAAAGTATGGCAGGACTCCCTACTAAAACCTGCTTGCCATCTGTTGCTTATTATCAGCGTTCCTTGTTATATACGCAGCCATAATCTAATAGTATTCAGGCAAAACCTTCCCACTTCTAAAAAGATTGTGCGAATAACCCCATGAGAAGGAAGAAAAGGAGTCGCAGCACATGTAAACACAGCACCTGGGAGCTCTCTGCCCACGTCCAGTTGGCAGATCCACCACAGCCCGGCCATCCCACTGCAACCTGCTCATTCAGGAAATCAATGTGATTCCTTTTGTTTTACTGAAATGTTGAAAAAGGAAATATCACCTTTGTTTTTACACATTTTGTTTACTACTAATCTTAGTGAAAGCACATCATCCACATGTTCACAGGTTTTACTAAAAAGAACAAAGGGAAATTAAATCCCACAAGCACACAGTTAGCATTTTAAAGCAGAATAAAGCCTGTGCCTGTTTAAGGTTATTGTGAACTTAATCTTTTAAATTTGATTTAGTATCAAGTGTGACAAGAGACTCAAAGAGTTGAATCTTTCAATTTACTGTTTAAATTTTGCCATTCCAGATCCTGTTTTGGCCTAACGTACATAATGCCACACACCACACCTCTCCAGAATAGGAAAGCTCAGAAGAAACAGGCAAATCTTTTCTTTTTTTTCCCCTTTAATATATAGATACACACAGACATATATATATATGTATGTACATTTAAATACGCACACATGCAGATCCCATTCCTGCATTCTGCAGGCAAATCCTCGGCTTGAAAAGTTGTGTCACAAAAGTGCATACCCATGGCTGATTCTCTTTTACTCTATACATGTCACCTCAACAACCAAGAGATCTCTTTGTAATCTTTTCTAACAGATATAAGCAAGACAGATGCAAAGATGCAAAGATTTGAAAATTAAATCCTGCACTACAGGTTTTCCTCTATATCAAAGACATAAATTGCTATAAAAACATTATTGGACATGCTGTCTTTCTAGCACAATACTTCAATTCTAAATTCTGGAAGCCAAACTCACATGTCAGATTAGAGCAAAATATTAGCTACACTAGCATGTGCAATAAACAAACAAGGTAGTCCGCACTCTGGCATGGAAAATTTTACAGAAAAAAATTCCACTTCCAGTGACAGATACTACCTTCCAGATGAAACACCAGTGCTATTCTCCCTATCCTAGCATTGCTAAAGTAATGCAATTGCTTACTGTATATGTAGCTATAGGCTAGGAATTCCTAAGCAGCTATCACTTAACAAGCTAGAGAACTGGATTGTTATGATTCTAAGTTTATTTTGGTTAATAAACTGCTCTTGAAAATCAGCATCATCCCTCTCACCTGACAGAGGAGAACAGTGTGTAGTTCAGGCTTTGTGCTAGCATGGCAGATGTATTCCTTTTTTACTGGCAACTATCCTAACAGTGATGCAGTGCTATCAACTCTTTAACTTTAGTACTGCAGATGTTGCCAGCTAGTTCAGATAGATAGCACAGACTAACACCACAGAGGTCTACAGACAGAAGAACCTGTCCTCCAATCCACCATTTGCACAGCCAGAGACTTGCAGTCTCTCAATCCGTAAGAACTGACCTTCCTCCAACCTCCCATAGTGCAGACTTAAAGAGATTTTCTCCACTTCATACTAGCATCTACTCTTTACAAAACCTTTGCTGCCCTTATACGAATACAGACAGTGCAGGAGAAATATATTATCCTTGTTCAGCAGCAGGATACAGTGCAAGAAGTCAAGGAGCTGGCAGGTGGAGCAGATGAGGTGGGAAAAGTCAGAGGCTCCTGGCTGAGGATGGGAAGACCGGTGCCAAGTTTTAAGCACTGTAGAAGAATGAAGGAAAACATCAGAACACAAAGATCTGCTATTCATACCACAACGACTTAGCAAATCTAGCATTTATTTACAAAATTGTGCTGTGTATATTTAATCAATAACATGGACACATCATGCCTTTTTTCGGCATTCAGAGACTGAGCGGCAGGTAGAAAATGCCATGTTCCAGTTGCTTTTAGAAAGGGTCAGATTTCTCTGACTGATGATTCTCTTACCCTTCAAGCATGGGAAAATTATCTTCTTTGTTTGTTTGCTTGTAATATGACAGAACAGTTTTTTCTTCTCAAGGAAACATAAACATAACCATCAGGAGAAAAATAACTGAGTCGATGTTATTTCAGTTGCTCCACAAACTCAGAATAGCTTAAGATTTTGCCAAAATGACCACCACAGCAGAAAACAATAGCTTTTAAGGCATTGTCTCTTGTCTCTGGAAGACAACCAAGGAAAGGGAAAAAGGCAACTCACACCAAACAGAGCCATTGTTTTTCTCTGTTTATTTTTCAAGCTTCTTCAAAGTATCTTGTTGCTAAGAGTGACTTGAACTGAAAAGCGTGCTCTCACTAGAAAAAAATTTAAGTATAAACATGAAATGCTGTTGAAAAATGAGTGGAAAGTTAACACACATTCTGCCGCTTCGAACTTGCAAAGCTACTGGGGAACATCCAATGCAACTACCTCCCAAGACAGGTAACTTCCTACTCTTAACCCCATCCCACAGCTTGATCTCTTTTAAAAGGTGAATTGCCTGAAGAGAATAAATGGGGGGATACAACATTTACATTTCTGGGAAATAATTATTGGTCTTGAATTGAGCAGCCACCAGAGGGGGCAGGACATCATAATACTCTTCAGGAAGACATGTAGTTAGAGCAACCAGCTGTCTCCATCTGTGTTGGTTTTAGCCCCTGATGGCACAGCAGTGGTTTCATAATGAAAAGTAGCATGCGATGCTCATAAAAAAAACTTCTGTAGCAATGGCAAACCTCTAGATAAACCAAGCAATGGGAATAGTGGACTCTTAAGCACTGCTGGTAACACCAACATACAAAATAACAAAATATACAGAGAAGTCATGTTGTCAGAATAGGCAATTGTTGAAAAAGTCTATACAATGTGCCCTAATCTGAATGCATTAATCCCCATTGAGCAACCTGAACGAGCAGAAGCTTCCAAGCCTTAACAAACCTAGATGTTAAGATCGATGAAGCAACTTTACAAGGCATCATGTAGAAATGCGATGCCTCCTACCATTATTTCAGTAACATTTACCCTGACTAACCAGCTGATCATAGCTAAATGGTGCAACAGTGCCCGTTAGCCAACCGCATTAGACCAAGTGGCCCAATTTCCATTTCAAATTGCTAATGCAGATGAGGCCCTCACTCAAACTAAACTGCACATCTTCTGGGAAAAATATCTGCATTTGTGCAGGATGTTCAGTAGTAGTTGCTTTATTTGCACCGAGATAAGCAATAGCTACCATTGATACTGCAATCATTTGGTCTTCCATTTTGTTAAGGCACACCGGGGCTTACAGCAACTCTCCCTTCTTTTTAGCATTTCTCTCAGGTAGGGAGTCGGAACAGCACCAATTAATTCCACTGCATAGAATCTACTATAAATTTCACTCAATTTTATGAGGAACTGCTCTACAACAAAATCCATAAACCTGAATGTTTATTTCTGTATTTCAGTATCGTAACAGCAGAGTCCCTTATCAGTTGTTCAAAAGGCAGAAGGCTCAGGGAGAGATTAATGAGAGGCTTGGAAGAAACTTTTTTCATTTAGTTTATGTATGACTTTCCCTTTACTCCAAAAGGCCACAAAACCAGGATACATTCAGAGTTTATAATTGTAAAGGCAGACAGTTTTTATATTGGCTTTAAATTCTACAGTAAGCTGCCGAATTCCAGAGCAGCACATTGTGGGGGGAAAAAAAAGATACATTATAGCCCCCTAAAATGAAATGACACTAGTCTGTCAGTTTTAATACTAAACAGTAACCCCATCTTGTAAACACAAAGCATTCCCACAGTTTTTTATACTTGGAGAAATGCTTTTTTCTCCACTCTTAAGCATGACTGATGTACAGCTTGGGGGGGATGGATCCCAACACATATCAAAGAATGCATTGAACCTCTGTGGTTGAGTATTTAACCTTGAAACCTAATGACCACTGTAAAGCCTGTAATTATCCAAAGACCATATTCTTTAACTTGCTAAAGAGATTAACAATAAACTATAGTCACCTTTAAAGCCTTTTGTGCACTTGTACAATATACGAGTGAAAAAATAAATTACTGGACAACAGAAGCCACATTTGCCAGAGCTACATTTGCTGCTGATTTGTTTTTGTGACTGAATTTCTACCCTCTTACTCTTGCAGGAGTAACATAGGAGCAAGAACGAGGGGGTTGGAATTCATAGTTACAAAAACAAATCAGCAGCAAATCTAGCAAAAGTGTGCGTGCATCCGTGTGAACATATGTGCCAACATGAGTGGGGCTGATGTAGAAACAGGAGAGGAAACAGACTGTGTAAGCTCTCACTGCTTCTCAAAAAGGTCTATGCTATAAGAACCTAGACCAAACTCAGCCCCAGGAACTGGTCTTGTTCTCAGGCTGTGAATGACAAACAAAATATAGAAGCAATCAAATACACACAGCATATGCATACGTTACCACACTTGCATCTTCCACCACACCACCTTCTTTAAGAAGGAAATTTAGAGCACATTTGTTTCTAAAGCTCTGTTTTTCCAAGAAATGAGCAACTCCTAAAAGTACAAATCCCCACATCTTCACACAAGACATCCCAGCTGATCAGTGCAACGTCATTCTTAGCTTATGAACCTCAGGTACAGGCAGACACAGGTATCTGCACAACACCACAAATCACAATGGGAGGTATTAAAGATGTGCCCTACTACTTTTTCTTTTAATATATTTTCACGAGGAAACTACCAATTGACTCAACTTTTGGATAGACAAAATATCTGCCTTCCTTTCTAGGCATTTAAGAAATGTTAGCTCTACATTTTTGAAAAATGCTTCTCCTATGTTGCTAGCACTGCCCGTAAAAGGCAATTATCTTTCAAGAGCATCCTTCTATTTCTTTCTTCACAAATCAGAGGCTGATCATGCCTGTAGAGGCTCTGCATAATCCTCAACTAGTCATCAGGGCTCAGAATCTTACACTGTGGTATGCATGCCTGCTACAGGGTGCTGATACACAACATGCAATAGATGCAATACAGTTAGACATGTGTAATAAACTTCTGGACCAGTACATTCAGCACCAAAAGAGCCTCCAGCACTTACCTGTCACAACGTGCCCCTTACCACACTAATTTAGGGCACATTCCATGCCCAGAGACCTAAAAAATGCACAGAGAAATAGTGCTTTCAGCGACCGAGCCAAACCTGATAAAAGTCTTTCTGAAAATAATACAAAAATAACTATCTTCTTTAAGTCTTTTACAGGGCATTTGGCTTGTTTGTTTTGGAGCTTTTCCTGTTAAACGACAGTTTCCTAAACTTGTGCATTCCCGGCCACAGGCAGGATAATTTGTGGCTATGATTGCAGGGGATATCACTTGCAACATTTAAGCAATTTCCTTTGACCCACACAGTACAAAGCCATGTGTTGTAGAAATGGCCTTTGTTGTACACATTTCAGATAATCATTTACAATTTTTGAGAAATCACATGCTACCTTATTACTTTCAAAAGATGGAACATCCATCTCCTATGCTATATAGTAAGAATATTTATTGTTGGATGTAAAACACTTAGCAAGTTTCACCTTTCCCCCTCTCCCTGCCAACCCAACAATCCTGTTCCATTGGGCAATTAAAAGTTTTCTGAATTTGCTTATACAAAACAATACGTTTTGATTGTTGAGATAGCAAACCTCAACAACAAATGTCTCCAATGTAATCTTACACATTATGCACTTGGAAATTAAGTTTTATTTAATGTGTTTGAGACATGGATTCACAATAAAATGCTGAATATCAATATCAGCAGAAAGATATTCCCACTTCTGGATCACAGGAAACTAATTCAACTTTAAAACAAACAAACAAGAACAATCCGTTCTTGATTATTTCATCCCATGAAGCCACTGACAGCAATAGAAATAACACCTTCCAAATTCAGAATTAGACATTACAGTGAGTGCAAGTAAGTGCATAGGTCTGCACTTTGGGAGGAATTTGGAAACCAGGGGGATGAAATTACACAGAGCGAAAGAAAATTACTTATTAAAATTTAAGATTGTAACACACTCAACCACAAAAGAACAACCTCTATAAAAACAGAAGAAATGTACCAGGCAAATAACAATATTTATTTCTCTTAAGATACCACTGAAATACTCAATAGCTTGTTCTTGGAATGTTTTGTGGTCCCTTGTCACTATTTATGAAGAAAGAAGCCCCAAATTGTTTACCCAGTCCACACAAAGACACCTAACGAGAACATTCTTAAACCTCAATGATTTTGTTGCAAGTACTGATTTTCTATAGAAATGCATTTGAAATTAGGCTATTAACAAAATATTTTCCTCCAGTGACACTGGTAATTCTGCCCAACAGCCATACAGAAATACAAAATTCTGGGAAACTGAACGTAACAATTGCTTCTCACATGCACTGGATTTTTCTTAAGTACCACAAAATGGATTATTCCCCAAAAGGTCTCTTGCACTTTATCGTAAAACAAAGATTACAAGATCTAGAAGCACCATAAAAGGGATTAATTTCATGGTGTAAAAAATCGATTTTTAAAATAATGTTGGTATGTACGAACACATTGTTGCAACCCGAGACAACCCTCATCCATTTGCATTGGGCACATGCTTAAAAGTTGTGCAACCCTAAACTCATATTCCACAGAACAGGAAGACCAGCACTTGTCTGCTCTTGAAACTGCCATATTTTAATGCATATTATTTGATAACATAGACATCAGCATCCAGAAACCATTTTTAAAGATGTGAGTCACCTGGCATTCCGAAGACATTTTACTGAGGTGAGATGAGTTTATCCACTTCCACTGCAAGGTAAGTGTTAAACTTATGCCTAATCCCCTAAAGTACCACAGACTCCTTCGTTACTGGTGTAATATGTGTGCATGCAAGTCTGCACATGTGCCGTTTGGTCCTTGGGGACCATCCTGATGAGAAGTCATTGTGTACAGCTCAATTCCTTGCACTGTGATTTCATCTCATGCAGAAGGCGCATCTGTGCAGTAAATCGTTATCACTCTGTACCCACATCTTTTGCATCAGCTGGTCCATGGTGAAGATGTGCAGACTCATCTGACCAACACTAAATTAGGGTCTTACTACAACTTGACATAGGATGTTGAAAGGGGAGCCTGGATCAAACAGTGGGAGAGCATCATAAGTCCTGGCTAATTGGGAAGAGCCCCAAAGAACAGAGATCAACTGAGGAAGCCCACAGGTCCTCAGTGTCCATGACAAGGACAGAAAGATTAGTCACTGGACACCAGTGCCATTACCTTCTCAACGCAGGTCCACTTGTGGGGAACATACATATATTCTCCCAAGCTCCGAAAGAGAAGAAAATAACAATGTTTTATAAAAAGGGAAGACAGGAGGAAAAAAAGAGGGGGACAACAGGAAACAGTAAATCGCAAAATAGAAACACCACCTGCTGTGATGAAAAATACACAGGCAACCCTTCCAGAGCATAGGGCTTTTATACCACTTCATAAGAACTTCAAGCATGCTCAGCAAAAAAGAGTATGGTTCACAACACACAGCTTGGTGTATATTTTTTTTATTAAAAATTGAAAACATGGTTGAATTCAACACAATTTACAAAACATATACAAATCATAATAGGAATACTGTCTCTCCGTGTACAAAATGAAAGCTAGAAGTCACAATTCTAAGAAATGTGTTATAAACAACCACTCATACTAGATGCATACACCTTTCATTCTTCACATGTGGCCCCTGTACTTTAGGCAAGAGCTGACTGCACCTATCTTTCGGCTTCTGAGAAATGACAGGATTTCACAGAGCTTTCTCATCTGTTCTTCCAAACGTTTAGCAATTGTACTTCTCCTTACAGCCTCTCAAAAATACACAATAGAAAAAGCAGCTATTATGAAAGTAATTTTTTAGCTGTGTCCAGCCTTGATATCAGGTTAGTGCATCTTGTTGTCAATCTTCTAAATGCAAATTCCACCCTTTCTGTTGCTACTCATGGTAACAGAGCAGTTTCCCTACTGTTCGATGAGAGGCTTCAGAAACCATACGGCAGCTTTAAATGAACAAGCAAAAGGATGGCAGAGCCATACGTATATAGAAATCTTCAAAACAAAGGATCCTGTGTTTACTGCAGATAAACCCACGGCTCCTGAGCACTCGGGTAATGCTGGCAGAGACTGTTCCAATTCTTTGGTACCTTGGAGGAATACCTCTCCTCCCACGCGCTTCCAAACCTCTCCTCTTCCCGCTCCTGTGCACATACCAAAAAGACCTACAGATCCTGTCAGAGGCATCCAGCCTCTGTAAATACACTAATAAGTACCTCTACATTGCTACGATGCCAAGAGTGAAATACCATAACGACACACCTCAATTAAATACCTCTTGATAATGGATCCACCAACATCAAGCTAGTGGCCAGCAATGGGAGGAGTGAAGCGTGCCTAATGTTATAGCAGCAGCTACCATGCATTTCCAAGAGATTATATTGGTTACCAACAACAAGCTTTGCACATAAGCACGGAAAATAAGATTTTTGTCATCATGAAGTTATGCCCATGAGGGCTGGATATATGAGGTCTGCAGCATTACCCCATCTCAGCATTTAGTGATACCTGTCCCACGCTGGTAGTGACACTCTTACAAGCAATGTCTTCACCTGCTTAAACAACAGACATGGTAGACTACAGCAGGTGTCCCACCCTCAGGAGCTCCATTCTCAGGAGAACTTCATCATTCAAGTCTGGAGATCACTGGGTGTTTCATCAGACATACTTGCAAAGATTGACAAGCTTACGACAAGTGACAACGCTTACAGCATTTGCTATCAGATAAACCGTGGCACCTGACGATGCCATTTTCAATACTACGTAGCAGAAGATAGATTTTTTCCAAAACTTTTATTTGATACCAAGTTCCCCGTTTCTATTAGTTTCTGCACCCTAGATTTACAGTGCAGACAGTTAAAAAATGAACACAGCAAACTGACGGAGCAATTTATTATGAGAAAGTTATCAAAATGCTGAGCTTGTTTCCAGGCATTTATGTCCCATCGCTTCAACAGGATGAGCCAACAGTATTTTAATAATGAACAACATCACAGCACACTGTTCACTCAAAAAGTCTTGTAAATGATTTAGCACAGATATGTACAACCTGAATCAATTTTCATGTGCAGGTCTGCAATATTGAGTGCTCAGGTCTTAATGCAAGACGGAGTGCATGATGAATACAAATTTATCACTTTCAGAAAACTATTTATATTAATTTTAGCTTATCTCTTATAAATTGAAGCAAAATGTTATAGCTGAAGAAAAAAATCAAATTATTTCCTTTATGCATACAATATTCCACCTAGAAGGAGAATGGATCAGAAACTCCTTTGTAGGAAACACAGTGCTTGAAAATTTACCTAAGTTTTTAAGAGTGTAAATCGCCGTGCTCAAAACCATATTAAAAAAAAGCAAAATATAGATAAATAATTTATCATCACAATTCAAGAACTAGTGAATACCCGGTAAAACTACCAAACAGCACGTAAAAGGTAGTAATTGATTTTATATAATGAATAATGACTCTTAACAGCAAGTAAAAGGTGAAGATCAAAAGAGTAAGTGGATTCAAAAAAGGAACTGAATTCGTGAAAGATAAATCCATTGGCAAGAATTTTGCAGGGCCTTTCATATGCAGCCTCCAAGAAGCCACTAAGACATTGACTGTAGAGGGGAAGGAATCTCTCTTGGAAGTAAAAATTGAATCCTAGGAGATGTTTCTTGCATACTTTCCTGAAGACATTTGTAGGCAATTGTAAGAAACGGGTTACCTGAGAAGATGAACCTCTTGTCTGATCCAGTACGATGTTCCTAAGGACATGAAAATTGTAAAATTCTTTTCCGTATTTTTATCAGTTTGCATATTGGGGCACATATGAGCCACTGTAATGGCTCTGAAAGGCTAAGGCAGTTATAGAAGTAAGTGTCAATCATTTGAAACCTTCTGCATGTTGTGATCCAAGGACATTTTCTCCAAAAGCCTGAACAAGCTGACTGATGTGGTGACTCACACACAAAATAAATACAAAAATCTCTCAGAAAGTTTAGGGGGGGAAAAAAAGGCAGTAGGAAAGAAAATTAACAGTAAGATCTGTTGCATTCAGCTTCTACTACAGTGTGATCTTTTCCAGACTTGCTTTCACCCAGCCCTTCAAGTTGGACCCAAATACAGCTACATACAGCCATAGAAAGCACGTATAGATTTGTTTTGTAACATGTGCAAGACTTCACAAACCAATTAAGTTCATCTTTGAAGCATCTTATTTAGAATTACATTAAATCTTGTAAGAAGATCCTAAATTCTCAAGTCAGAATGTCAAATTGATGTTTTTAGAGTAACACTTGCAATCCCTACAAATCTCTGCTGATTTACAACACCAGCTGAAGCAGTTAGCGTAACGCAGCACTACATCAGATCAGGTCAATTTAAAAATATCAATATCCATAAAGTCATGTGTCTTTGAAAATTCACACAATGTTGAGGGGCAAAAAGGAAGTCTTCCTGCTATGTGCCATCAACACTAAACCTAAGCTTTCCTGCAAAACTTATTTTTGTCCTTCACTGAAGGGAAGGGTGCTTGCCAAGCATAAACCACAAATAAACAGATGATACATTGTCTTCCCAAGTCTGCCATTGGAATGGTTCAGTAACTGTGGTGCATGCTGTTTTTCAAGAGGAGAGAAAAAATCCTGGCCAGCAACAAAGCCAGCGCTTTCACTCCATTTTTTTACACTTTGAGAACCTGAATAAGTAAGGCAGGACTGCGCAACGAGAGGGTTAAAGGGGACAGATTTCTGTAGTCCGGAGAAGGCAAAGGAGCTATGTAACAGCAGCACACTGCTACTTGAAGGGTAGCAACAAAGATCCCAAATGTAAACTCTTCCTACTCTTAGTGAACAATATTACAAGGGGCAATGATGACAACTGTGGCTTGGGAGGTTCAGATTGAATGTGAGGAAAAATTCTTTCACTAGAAGGTAGTGTAGCTCTGGAGCAGGTTACATATAGAGGCTGAAAATCCCTCACTTTTGGGAGACTTTTCAAGGCACAGCTAGACAAAGCTTCGGCTGGATGAATCCAGCCTTTGCAACAGTTCTGCTTCAAACAGGAGGCTGGACTAGGTGACCCCTGAGCTCCCTTCCAGCCAAGACTTCCATGGCCACGAACACAAAATCATCAAAGCAAAGAAACTAAACCATGCTAAATGTAAAGTGCTGTATTTAACTATAGATAATAAGTATTAATAGGAAAAGTTAATGTCAAATGGCTTTAAGTGCTATCAAAAGAAAATTTCTTTTCACACTGCCCATATTGTACAAGATACTTGTTGAAACAACACATGCAGAACTACATCAACTTTTAATGGAGAGTATCAATGCTGCTTCTCTGTTGTTTCCAGATTTTAAATCAAGGCTGTATTGTCAAAAGTAATTACTGACAAATGTATTTACAAATATTGAAGCTTTTTCCATCTGTAAACAACAACCACTATGGTAAAAGCTTCCTGCAATGAGGTTATGATTCATTCTGCCCTTTGCTGTCTGTCCCCATCCTTTATGCAACAACCCTGATTTATCATTTGTTACCTCCACAGGAGAGCATGGTCTTTAGGCAATCATAACTCAATGGGTTATCCTCTGGCTATAAACTCAATGCCCCTTACGCATGATACATTTTCATGCCTTGCTTTGACTATAACCTCAGTGAAGAAGGTCAATTTCATCATGCAATAATAATAATAATACTTATTTATTATTATTTGTCCTTCTACAGTTTCCTTGGCTAGGGAATCACCCTGTTGACTGTAAGAAGTTACTCAGTTATTTTCTTTAGAGCAGCCTTCATTTTTAGAATGGTTATTTCTTCAGAAGACACAACATTCTGTGGTTCAGTCTACACTCTTGGCCAAGTAACTGCAAGCAGTTTTTCTTCTTGACACTGGCAGTACACTTGAATTTCAAGATATGTTGGTGAATTTCCACATATAGGCTACATTATTTGACTTCCGCAAAAGCTTTAATTAGTATCTTATATTTACTTGAAGCAAGCTACATTCAAAAACTATGAAATTAACAGAAATGCATGCAGTAACTTCAACAGGCTACGGAAAAGGCCTAAATCAGGTAGTCTTTTCAAGGCATACATGATACAACATATTAGCACCAATTAGAGATTATTACAGAAGAATTACATTATTTGTGCTCTTTGAATTTTAAGTGTTTTACTGTGGTGGTGCCTAAAGCAATTATTAAAACTGAAGCCCTTAAAGCTGCATTGGGACTACAAAAACATAACAGACTGAATCCCAGGAGAGAGGGAAGAGATGCACAGCTGGCAATCAACTTGAACTTCATTCTTGAACTTCTGAGACAACTGAATAAATAAATAAATAAAACAAATATTCGCTCTGACCCGCTCCAACTCTCCTCTACGCCCTCTTTTTAAGGGCTTCTTGTGTATATGTGGACAGACTAGCAGATCATAGGTCACCCTTCTGCATTTATTCAAGACAGTGGATCTGCTCTATTGGGATTTTTTTTTTTCTTCCCTGAATAAGAGACGATAAAGGGTTACTCTTGCTATGGACAAGCAAAAAAATTTCCAGATTAGCACTGAAGGACACAGGCATGCAGGCAAAGAAGTTTCCAGCTGAACAATGCTGACTTCTGTTCTGCAAGATGCAGATCTTTCCGCTTCTTCTAAGATACAAGAAGCAGCAGAAAAATGTAAGTTTTAGTTAAGATTTTAAGAACACAGCAACTAACTCTTAGAGCCACCTTTTTCCTAATCATGCTTTCTCTCTTTGGTCACTGGCACCCCCTTAGGAAGTACTAAGGTCAAGCTGTTTGTGTTATCATTCAGTGAACCCTAAAGGACATCATCACTTAAAAGAGTCTCAGAGTTAAGACTTTCATTAAGAATTTCAGAACATCTTATTCTTTACTTCTTAAGGCCGAACACGTATTTTGCATTAACCTGGGAACAATGACTGAGCATTCTTTTATCAAATTCCTCATTAATCCACGGTGCCTGCAAATTAGTGTTCACTGAATTTCATCAGGCACCAATACAAACGTACCCCCATAACCTCTCAGCATGTTGAGTAGTGAAATATTCAACCTTAATTTGTTATACTGGACACAGCTCATTGTTCTCAGCTTCCAAAACAAGTCAGTGCCAGTTTGATGTGGGAGTTGTGGGAGTGTAAAGAATTGATCCAACTCTAAACTAGATCTTGTTTTGGCAAGAAAAACCCCAAAGCACTCAAATCAACCAAGCAAAAATAGACTATTTCCACCCATAATCTAAAATTGCCCACTAGTTTTGAAAAAGTTTCAGAAAACATCTGAAATACTACGGAGAA
Organism: Rhinoptilus africanus; assembly: GCA_013400135.1. Lineage (NCBI taxonomy): Eukaryota > Metazoa > Chordata > Aves > Charadriiformes > Glareolidae > Rhinoptilus > Rhinoptilus africanus. The sequence continues at coordinate 65,124 of VXBO01007027.1, forward strand.
ATAGAAAGGGAGGGGAGGGATGGAGGGGGACGGGGACACAAACAAAAAATACCCGCAGAGATGTTTCAGTCAGCATAGCAAAACTTGTGTGCAAAATTTACAGCCACTGTGTGGGAACAAACCACAGACAAGCATTTGTGATAAGTAAAACAGAGCAATATTAAATTAAGTCAAAGCCTTTCCTTGTATTATTGACCATCTGTACTTTTAACCACACATTAAAGTACAAATCACAACAGCTCTTCATTATGAACTCAAATAAATCTCATTAGTGACTTCTATATTTGGCAATTTTATTTCAGTTTTAAGTAAGGAAACATCTGCCACATCCATAATGGGCCATTATTTCTCAAGAAACACTGACCAGAATTCAAAGTGAAATAATATAGATACTGAATATGTTAAAAATTTCTTATGCACTTTAGATAACATCAGAATACAGAGATTATCCCTCAGACCTAATATGGTGGTAAGGACACATAATTAGTCAATGCAGTTCATAACTAAGATCTACTATATTCACCACAAACTTTCCTGCAAGTCCACTTATTTTAGTCAATAGTCACAGAATAAAAAGCTAGTCAAAACAGGAAAGCATATCAGATTAAGGTCCAGAGTTAGACTGCAGAGAACCTGTAAATCTATGGGGAAATAGGATTTTAATTTGGTTTTTGTTGTTGTTAGGGTTTTTTTTTCCCCACTTTATGAAAAACAAACTAAGTAAAAATACTAACATTCTAAACCAAAAATTCCAGTAAAAAAACAGCATTCTCTATTACTTCCCAGAGCAATAACGTATGCAACAGAAATATGCAACAAGGGGGGTAGAAATCAATCATGTTACTTTACTTATTTATACTGCAGTAAAATAACCTAAAGGTTTCCAGCAAGACTGGCTTCCTTCCGCACAGCGGGTGACCAAGTGATTCAGTTTAAGGAACTTAGGCAGCTACTTTTATTCTTTTTAATTTTTAAAGAATGTATCCTAGTTCTCCTCCTTATCACTTAAAAAACCTACACATATAAAATACATAATCATACAATCAGCATTTTCTCAAAGGGATAGCCATTTCATTAGAAGAGTCTCAAATTGCTCTACTTAATATCTTCTTGCAGGTTTTCTGAAACATGCTAATTAAAAAGCTTTCTTAAATTTGGAGAAAACAATTCCATCGTCACGATACGCAGTGGGGTAAAAACAGGCAGTCAGACAAGTCAGCTGAGCTATCAATGACTACTCCGTGGACAAGGATGGTTCTGCCCATCTCATCTGCTCACGTCTCCAAGTTTTCATTCCCTGCTTCAACTCAGCTCTGACACTTGTCTAGTGCTTAAGCAAGCCTCTCCAGCTCATTAAACCAGCAAAAAAGCCCCCAACTCAGTCCAGCAAAAAACACCAACAAAACCAACAAGCTTCAACCAACCAAATAAGAAACACCACACGAGCAGATCTCTAGTTTCACATCAACCTAAGCCAAACTAACTCCTGGCTGGCATAGTCTCTTACCTCCCTCCGGCTGCATGTTCCTACTCTTTCCCTTGTGCTGGCTTCAGCATTCACCAGAACCTGTACAGAATAATTCCAGCGAGCTGAATCAGCAGGCTCTCCACTGAAGAGAGCAAGAAAAATAGCTCTCCGCTTGGCCAACGCATCAGAACAGGTTGGTGCAGGTTCTAGCAAGCGAAAGAGCTCCAAGAGAGGCCTCAGCAGCCACCAGGTAGATCAGCCCAAGCTGCCACCAAACCACAACTTCAGTGACTTCACTCACCAACAGGTCGGACAAGCAGCAGAGCTGACACGCGAGGGAGAGCAGAAGGGCACATCCACGGAAGAGATCACACCTCTAGCAGCAGGAAGCTGTTAGATAGGTTTAGCTGCCTTCATCCTACAGTATCTGGCGTAGCACAACTGTCACTAGCTTCAAGGGAAAACACTGCTCCTTCATTCCACCGTCTCCTGTGTTCCGGTCCTCCAATATAACAGTGCTAATTACATGCCTGAGTGTTTAGCAAGTCAGAGGCGTTTCTGAACTTTCACCTTTCCACTGCCACTTTGCATACATGCATTACATGTGCAGGGCAAAGGTGAGCAACTGCCCTTATACACTTTCATGCATAAGCTGAACATACCAGAAATTTAAGTTGTTTGCATTCACAATTAGCAGACTGAAATGCTTAAATTGACAGTCTGCTAAAATGCAACTACAACAATTCTTAAACCCTGCAAAAATACCCAACAGGCTTATTTAACACCTATTTACATTACCATTTTGGCAGTGTAACTGCGTATTACACGCAAAAACCCACCCACTTATTTTCAATAGGTTTGTAAATAAAGGTATAAGAGAATTGTCAAGTAAGGGAAAAACAGCAAACTCATCCACCTTGGGTGATATTCTTCAGGGATGACTTAAAAGTGCTCCACTGGGAATCTTTGTGCTGTTTCTACTGTAGTCTTGCACACAGATGGAAGGAAGGCGAGACAACTAAAGCAGAATCCTATTCATTCGCATATACTTTACACTGGTAAGGTAAACAGTACCAGGCCCATTTCAAAGGGGGGTTGTCAGTACAAAATAATAATAAAAATAAAAAAGGATGCAGGCTCTCTATTACTGATTGGTAGCATTGTGCCAAAGACAAACTCTGGGAACAAGCTTTGTTCCACAAGAAGGTAGAACCAATTATGTTTTCCGCTAATAAAAATCTCCAAAAGAAACACGTTTAAAAATCAGACATCACAACTACCAGTGTGAACATTTAGCTATTAAGGAAACCATACAGGAACCAGCAGTTCTTTTTTTTTTTTTTTCTTTTTGCACCCTACCCTACAGAAGGCGAAACCCTGCACGCATGCCAAGCCACAATGGTTTCAATAGGCTCCTGCTAATCCTGCACCTGCCCAGATATGCAGTGACACAACTAGGGTCACTGGAAGCCACAGGGGCCTGCTTGTTACAAGTTTTACTGCAAATTGCTGTGTTTTTGTCATCTACAAGGGGACACTCAATTTCTCGGGGCTCAAATGGATGCAAACCCACATGAATTGCAGAAATTACTATACCATTAAGGTTGTATCATAATTATTAAAAATCAGAATATTTGGAATTCAACTTTAAATATGCAGCGTGGCTGAGATTTCCCCTGGAAGCAGACCTTAGGAAAAAGATTCATTCTGGAGGGGATTTTACATCGACAGAAGAAATGCTGCATTCGCACCTCAGTGATTACAGAAAGGTGATAAACGCATTGCCCCTCAGTTAACAATGATGTCCGAATTAAATACTTTCAGTTGCTGCCAGGATCCACTGGATCTCACCATTTCAGATAAAAGCTTGTGGCGACCTCCAAGTCTCTCTATAAAGACGTATCAATCCACACGCTCCTGTCTCCATGCCTCCTCATACACACCGATTCTTGCCTCCTTTTTTGCCAAGGCCTGCCATCCATACCTCCATGGAAATGGTTACACATGGACAAGCTTGACATCTAGATGTTCCTCCACCTGGGTATTTGCAAGAAAAACCGGTATTTTATTTCCTGACACGGCACCTTAAGCGTCCGGCTGTGTCTCTGGTGGTGAGTGCGTGCCCCCGCTAGCACCAGAAGAAGGAGCCGGCCGTGGGGCTGAGCCCCGGGGCGGAGAGCCCGCGGGGGCACCGCGGCTCGGGCGATGCACCGGCGCTGACCTGCCCCGACCTCGGGTGAAGCCGGCCGGGAGGGCACCCACCGGGGCGGCACCGCCAGCGCCGCCCGGCCCCTGACAAGGGAGTCAGACCGGCGGACCGGGCCAGGGCCAGCCCAAAGCAAGCGACGCCACGGCCCGCCGCGCCCCCGCCCCTCACCTGCCGCCGAGCTCAGGGCGACCCTCCGGTGCCTCCTCCCGAGCTCCCGCAGCTCCTCCTCGTCCTCCTCCAGCCTCCAGGCTTCAGCCATCGGCGGCGGGGGGGAGGGCGGTGGCTGAACGCATTCAAGAAGCGGGGGCTGCCATGTCCGCCCGGGATCCCCGGGCCTGCCCCGCACCTGCGCCCTCTCCGCC